>SJYC01117597.1:0-14079 GCA_006408675.1 Madoqua kirkii
CTAACACTGCTGCTGCTAAGTCGCTTCAGTCGTGTCCGACTCTGTGAGACCCCGTAGACGGCAGCCCACCAGGCTCCCCCATCCCTGGGATTCTCTAGGCAAGAACACTAGAGTGGGTTGCCATTTCCTTCTCCAATGCATAAAAGTGAAAAGTGAAAGTGAAGTCACTCAGTCGTGTCCGACTCTTCATGACACCATGGACTGCAGCCTATCAGGCTCCTCTGTCCATGGGATTTTCCAGGCAAGAGTACTGGAGTGGGGTGCCGTTGCCTTCTCCCACCACTAACACATTCAGCTGTAAAAGCTGAAAGGGTTTCTTTTGGGATTGGGAACAAAGCAAGGATGCCTGTTCTCACCACTTTTATTCAGCATCGTATTGGAAGCCCTAGACAGAGAAATTAGGCAAGGAAAAGTAGATCTTCAATTTAAAAAGAAGTATGAATGTCTCTGTTTGCAGGTGACATGATCTTATGGATATATAGAAAACCAGGTATAGACACTTACAAAAACTATGAGATCATTGAAGTCAGTGAAGTCGTTGAATCCAGTATTAATATTAAAGAGTTTGTCCCATTTCTATACACTAATGACAATCTATCAAACTTAAATAATCCCATTTATAACTACATCAAAATGAATACCCAGGAATAAATTTAACCAAAGAAATGAAAGGCCTCTATATTGAACACTATACGACATTGATGAAAGGAATTGAAGAAAAATAAATGGGAAGATATTTGTGCTCATGGATTAGAAAAATGAATAAGATTAAAATGTCCCTACTATCCAAAGCAATATACAGTTTTGGTGCAGTCCCTATCAAAATGCCAATGGCATTTTCCACAGAAATTAGAACAAGCAATTCTGTAATTTGTATGGAACTACAAAAGATCCAGAATAGTCAAAGCAATCTTGAGAAAGGAACAAAACCAAGAAATCATGTGCTCTGATTTTGACTGTAATACAAAATTATAATACAAAGCAGTATGGTATCGGCATAAAAACAGGCACATTAACCAATGGAACAGAAGAGAGAGCTCATAAATAAGCCTACAAATATATGGTCCATTAATTTATGACAGAGGAGGTGAGAATATACAATAGGGAAGGACAGACGCTAATAAATAATGCTGTGAAAACTGGATAGCCATGGTTAAAAGAATGAAACTGGTTATATCAAAAGATATAACCACTGTCTTATACCATAGACAAAAATTATTATAAGACTGAAGAATTTAATGCCTGAAACTTTAAAACTCCTAGAATAAAGCATAAGTAGTCAGATCCTTGACACAGGTCTTGGTGATGACTTTTTAGATTGATCCAAAAATCAAAGGTGTTGCATTTAAAGCAAAAATAAACAAGTAAGGTTACTTCAGACTAAAAAGTTTATTCAAGACAAAGGAAACCAGTGACAAAATGAAAAGGCAATCTACTAAATGGGAGAAAGTATATGCAAATTTGGATTAATATCCAAATTATATAAATAATTCCTATAGCTCAACAGCAAATGAAAACTACAGTGAGATTTAAAAAGTACGTGAGATATCACTTCACACCTGTTAGAATGGCTGTTTTCTAAAAGACAAGAAAAAAGTGTTGGTAAGATTGTGGAGAAAAGGGAAACCTTGTACACTGTAGAAGAGAATGTAAGTTGGTGGTCTCTATGGAAAACAGTATGGAGGTTTCTCAAAAAATTAACATAGAATAACCATGTGGATCCAGCAGTTCCACTTCCAGGTATTCATCTGAAGAAAATAAAAACATTAATTCAAAACGTACCCCAGTGTTCACTGCAGCATTATCTACAATAGCCAAGATATGGAAACAGTCTGAAGTATCCACTGATTGATCGATCAATGGTTAAAGAAAATATGGTGTATATTATACCATGGAATATTATTCAGCCATTAAAAAGAAGGAAATCTTGCCATTTGCAACAACATGGACAGGGCTTCAGAACATTATGCTAAGTGAAATAAAGTGAAGTGAAGTCGCTCAGTTGTGTCCGACTCTTTGCGATCCCGTGGACTGTAGCCCACCATCCTCCGTCCATGGGATTCTCCAAGCAAGAATACTGGAGTGGGTTTCCATTTCTCATTATGATCTTATATATGGCATCTTAACCACAGCTATAGATGAAAAGACCCTGTTGCTGGGCACCGGAGCTTGGAGGTAGAGAGGGAGACGGCAGACAAAATGGTTGCAGGATGTTGAAAGCTATAAATTTCCCATTATAAAATAAATAAGTTGTGTGGATTGACTATAATTAGTAGTACTGTATTAAATATTTGAAAGTTTCTCTGAAAGAAAAAAGATGTGTAATCATGTATGATGATGGATGTTACTGAGACACACTGTGGCGATCATTTTGCAGCATATACAAATATGGAATCATTACACAGTATACCTGAAACTAATTACTATATGTCAATTATACATCAATAAAAATGAATAAATAGAATCCCATATGGCAAAAGTGTTATTTTACTGTTTACTGTTTATATCATTATTACCATTATCACCTTTTATAAGATAACCCAAGTAGGATACCCACATGGCTTAAAAAAAATGCTGATTCTTTTTCATTATATACCTTGGCACAATATTTAAACAAGCACAAATCAGAAAATGTGAGGCTGAAAGGTAAATTGTAAAATAAACACAGTGGCAGAAATAAAAATGGGAAAATATTAAGCTTTGGGGAGAGGTTTCTTACATTATTTTTATATAAATATATATTTTCTTATACTTATTTTTTGTCCTAAACATAGATAATATTGTGACCAACTTTAGCAGACTGTTGATGTAGTGATTCTTTCTAGGAAAATGCTTTTAAGATCTAAAGTAGATTTTGTTATCCAAATTTAAAGTCAACCTTCCTATTAATTAAACTTTTTGGATTAGAGATATTTCAACTGGCCAACTAATAAAGTCAGCACTGAGTAGGTTCAAGTATGATTTTACTGTCTGTGCTTTCTAGCTTCCTGAGAAAATAAATGGATAATAGTTTAAATATGGGAAAAGATTATTATTTTTAAATCTCCTGCTGTAGCCAAACACACAAGATTGACTAAATCTTTCCAGGCAGATTTCTGCTCCACTCTTCTGCAAATTCTCTTAGAATTGCCTTTTTGAGTCTCTTTTTTAAGTATTTGAACTAAGAACAGAGCCTTTAATAAACCTCCTTAGGTTAAAATGGAATGGCTCTATTTTGGTGTGGTAATCAGAGTGAACAATACATTGAAAGGTAGAGAGTTGTAGCCTCTCTAGAATAAATATTGCACCATCGTCATCATTGTTATCACAGTAATTGTATTTATTAAGTACTTACATGATAAATTCTTTTCTGAGTACTTTGTATACATTGTCTCTTTTAATCCTTATCTTAACTGTTTGCTAACAGTAACTTATTACCAGCTATCAAATATATGATTTTAAATATAGAGATTTAATAAACTAATATAAATAATACTTGCACCATGGATATTTTTTCACTTTTCTTTCGCTGACTCACTGCCCACATACTTTTCTTTTAATGTGCTTTAAATTAAACACTTCTACAAACTCAGCATTTTACTCCCTGGCAGATTTCTGTCTAAAGCTCCTACGAAACTTTTTTTGTTTCACTTTTTGTTTCCTTCTTAGACTTTATAAAAGGTAACTCTAGAAAGGACTACTTGAATCAGGGTTACAGTTAAGTCATGACCAACAATCACTGGATCAAATTTTCCTGAGAATTTGGAATATTTTAATCAGCCGCAAATCAAGCAGCAGGATCAACATAGAAGAGAATGGGAAAAAAAAAAAAAAAAAACTGCTCTGCACTTACTGTAATTTAAAATATGAATGCACTTCCCATAGGAGGAGAAGGGACTCCAGGACTTGGACACGTGTTAGGAAAATGATCAAGGAGTCTCTCTGTGGGGCTGGGGAGAATGGTGCTGTTTTTCCTCTGGTTCTTTTGAGTTCATTTAAAGGAAAGATAATAGTAAAGGTTATTGTTGTTTCTCTAAGTGTGGTCTTGATGCTGCAGTGGAAAACGTAACTTGCTGTCTTTCTTTTACCTCCTGACCTATCTCAGTTTCTTCCCTACTAGGAAAATCTTGACTGTGTTTTGGCTAAGATGTGTGGCCTCGCTGGGACCGCAGTGTGCCAGAGGGCTCTGTGTGGGAGGCGTACTAGAGGCCAATTTATGCAAGCAGCGGGTCATTCTAGGGCCGTAGGCCAGAATGCCGTGCGTCCTCTGGCTGGAAGACACACAGCTCCTTAGAGCTGAGCTACCGTAGCGTCTTAGTAAATATTTCCTGCCCCCACAATCACTTGAAGAGCGGAACTCCCTAGAGATGTCTGCATCTCATCCCTCACAGCTGACTTTCCCAGAGGCCAGATACTAACTTAGCCATCCTGGCTGCGAGTCAGGATGACCAAAACCCACTTTCAGCTTGCTTTTGGATTTTATTGAGAAACAGTTGCAACAATGCATTAACTGGGTAGAGGAATGCCTCTTACCCTGCATGGTGAGTTGCTCTTTATCCTCCCAGGGTGGATGTGAGCCTTAGCAGGAGTCACCTATGGGTTCTCTGATTGTAAAGCTAGAGTCAGGTTTGATCGCAATACAGTTTCCTGAATTAGTAATTACACATAACTGACTGCTCCATGTTTCAATCTGCATTTGCTCCTTGGCATATCATTGGCCTGTTGGAAAAAAAATAATGAACCTGTTTCTTTGTATATAGTTTACATGATGGAGACCTGATTAAGAAAGTAGTTTCAAGCATTTTCAGTCATAGGAAATGTTATTAGAGATTATTCAAGATAAGACACATACAAACCTGCCTTTGCTCAAAAATGGATTGTGGGTTATTCTCAGAATTCACTGTTCTTTGCCCTTCCCTGTACTCTGCTGTTTGGTGTCTTTGTTCCAAGAAATTCAAAGCACCTGTCATACCACATCTTAAAAGAAGGAAACTAAAAACATAGACTTATTTAGAATACAGCTGAGTTTACTGTGCAGAGTTTTCTGATGGCTCTTTGGGTTCCTTTCACTATAACAAATTGCTTTTCTCATGCTGCTGCTGCTGCTGAGTCGCTTTAGTCGTGTCCGACTCAGTGCGACCCCATTTGCCTAGTATTTGGGGCCACCAATGATTTGGGTAAATCAATTTGGGATAATTTTATTATTAAACTCATGTATCCTTACAAAAATATATCTCATTTTAAAATAAATCTCAGTCTCATTTTAAAGAGAACAAAGAGCCTCAAATCAGTCGCAGATATTTCCACCAGTCATCTAAGATGCTGTTTAAATAAGGTTCAGTTGTTACCTTCATGGCGTTGGGAAACTATAACAGACCCTAGCCAGATATGCCAGCTGCATGGATTTAACACTGATGACCTTCCAGAGGACTCTAAGATTTTGTTTGGGTTTGTGTCTGCAAGTAATCCATAATAGTTTTTTTTTTTTTTAATCAAACACTGTGCCAAAGATTTCCTTTTATGCTTTCTTTTTAGCTCCTTGGCTGCTGATAGTTTTCTTTGTTTTCCTAAATTTACAGTAGCTGTCAGTCTTGTGCTGAATTCTCCTCTCAGTAATACACTGAATTGTGCAATTCTTTTGGGCCCAGTTTGGAAAAGGCATCCTTCCCAGAACCTAGTTGGCTTCTCAAAGGTTAAACGCTCTTGGCAAAAAACTACAAATATGACCGAATAAAACCATAAAAACGAAAAACCACAAGAACAGGGGGAAAAACAATTATTTCTGACAGTGAACTACATGGATGCAGAGGATTCATCTTTTTTAGTTTGTTTCTCCATTTACGTCTTCTTAGTTTGTTAATTCTTATAATCCTCTCTTTGCTTCAAATAAAACCAACAACTTAATGCCTTTTATGACTTTCCATCCCCCTGGGGATGAGAGGGGGTGGTAAACTATAACTGCTATTTCTTCTTAGATTATTTTAACCTTTTCGTTACCTCTAGTCACAATCAAACTACCCTTTCCAGAACACAACTGGAAAGAAAAATCCTTTTGGCAAGGAATACAAATCAGGTTATTACACTGATTTGATAGGACTTAGGGATTCATGTTTTGGCTTGTTCCTTTTTTGTTGTCACATCTGTGTATTTTTCTACTTATAAAGTATAGAAAATGGATGTGGTTTTGGTAGATGTCTCTATGAATACACCTTGCTAATGTCACTTTAATCTCTGAAATGAATTTTGAATTGTGGCTTATTCAGATTTGATTTTTCAGAGCAGCCTAAAGTGCTTTTCCAGTAAATTAGGCAGGATAGGATAACTATTTTTGTAAGTTTTAATATCTGCAAAAAAAGTTTATTTTTTAAAAATCTGTCATAACTGTATACCAGTAGAGTTTCTGTTTACTCTCTACATTGCTCCTGTTCATACGTTAATTTTAAAGTTTTAAATTTAGATTACTTTTGATTGAGACACCAGCTCTGTCTTGGCTGCCTACTCTTTTTTGTCTATTTCACCAATGTGACTGGAAACTTATGGGTTCTCCAACTCATCAATTTTGCTCTTTCTTGAGGATAACATTTACTATCAAGTCTTCATTAAAACTAAAATTCAGATTCATCTTTAGAAAGAAAGCATGAATTGAGGCTGAAAACAAGATCAGCAAGATGAATCAGCAGAAATTAGTTATTTATAACTGACCCTCTCCAGGAAGATGTACGAAGTGTTAAAAGTAGTCATTCCCACATCAGCAGGATAGGCTGCTGGATGAGACCATGGATGATAGAGGAGGATCATGTGGGCTCCAATCCTGGCTCTGCTACTTCCTGCCTCTGTGACTTTGAGCAGATCTCCTAAGTTTTCTATAAAATCCATCTGTGGTAAAATGGGGATAATACTATTACTGCTTTTCAGAAATGTTATTTGAATCGAATTAATATTTTTAAAAGCTTAAAATACAATTTATTATGAGGTTTCATAAATAAAGTACAAGAGTGGTAAAAATGTCTCTTCTAAGATAACACATTTCTTAATTAATAAATGCTTTTTCTTCATTAATGCCAGGCTTCTTATTCTACATAAAACCACCGTTGGTATTCATTATAGAAATTACACTATGTTGTTGAACACAGTCTAGGAGTGTTTGATCTATTTAGCACTAAGAATTTATTTTTTCATGTTCTTTGTTTACTAAAAATACAAAGTTTAACAGAATTCAATTCTTTGTAGATCTTGTTAGCTACTAGTAGAAGTTTGGAGAGAATCTGTTCTTGGCTTAGGGCTTCTGATTTTTGTATAACAACTGTCACTATTGTCTAAGATCTGGAACAGATTTTAATTCTCAAAAGAATATGTTCTCTGAGCGGCTGCGAATGGTTTAGCTGTGACTGTCACCCTCATTCCTCTCATCTTGAGGGCAGCTGATTTCGTATTATTCACATTCAGTCACTCCTTCCTGAGTATGTATTGGTTTCCCCTCCTGTTCTGTATATTAGAATGGCTGGACTCTCTTGTTCTGAGTAATACACTAAAATTTTTCTATTTCATTCTACCACCAGATTTGTTAATACCTCCTCTTCTTTCACTTACTCATTAGCCAAACTTGTCATCTTCCACTTTACTTCCGTAGTCTATCTGGTATCTCCATCTGGTATTTCCAGCTAAAGAAAAGATTTGATTGACCTTCTCTTCATCACTTCAAACTCTCAGTCTAAACATTAACTCATGTGCATCTAAAAAGAGGACAATCATATTTGACAAAGGACTGATGGATGGATGTCTTCACTACATGAAGAACTTCTACAAGTCAATAAGAAAAACAGGCAATTCAATAGAAAAGTGAGGGAAATAC
Source organism: Madoqua kirkii (assembly GCA_006408675.1). NCBI lineage: Eukaryota > Metazoa > Chordata > Mammalia > Artiodactyla > Bovidae > Madoqua > Madoqua kirkii. The sequence continues at coordinate 7,832 of SJYC01117597.1, forward strand.
ACGAACACCTGTTTCAAAGAGGAAGCATGAATGGCCGAAAGCATGAAAAGATGTTCAAGTTTATTAGTAAACGAGTATATGCAGGAAAAACCACCATGAGATGCCATTTCACATGCAACAAATTGGCATATATGAAAGTTCCAAAGTTTCAAAAATATGACAGTTTCAAAGATTGGTGAGGATGTGGAGCAGTGAGCATTCTCATACTTGGTTGTGGGAATACATTTTGGAGCAGTCACTTTAGAAACAAACACAGTATTACCTGAAATGGCCATCATGGTCAACAAAAGAGTCCCAAATGCAGTACTTGGATGCAATCTCAAAAACGACAGAGTGATCTCTGTTCATTTTCAAGACAAAACATTCAATATCATGGTAATCCAAGTCTATGCCCCAACCGGTAATGCTGAAGAAGCTGAAGTTGAACGGTTCTATGAAGACCTACAAGACCTTTTAGAACTAACACCCGAAAAGATGTCCTTTTCATGATAGGGGACTGGAATGTGCATCCTAGAACCCAGCAATTCTGCTGTCAGTTATTTAGCAAGTTGGCTCCAGGAGACTTGCACAAACCTGTTTCAAACATTAATGTTTGGAACAGCAAAACACTGGAAATGACAGGAATACTCCTAAATAGGATGGATAAATGTAGTGTAAAACAAGTGAACTTTAGCTACAAGAATTAAGAAAGGTAAATCTGAAATACATAATATTGAGAAAAGTGTTACAGGAATTTATGTGGTATCATTTCCTTTCTGATAGATTATGTAGGGATATTTACACATTCATACAACAAAAAGCAAGGGAAGAGGAAGATGTACTTAGGAAGGGACCAAAGAGGGCTTCAAAGATATTGTAACCCTCTATTTCTAAGTCTGGTGGGAAGGCCATTCTAAGGCCATTCTTTCCCCTTCAAGATAAGTTCACTACATATACTTCAATGTATATTTCATGATTAATCTATAAATAATCTAATGTTCAGTAACTGTGCTTAAGGTTCTTCAGTATCAAGTAAGTTCTTATGGAGTCCCCTCTTAGTTTTGAAATATAGGCCATTTCATAGCAGAATACAATGTTAAGGTTGGACGTGTCCTTAGAATTAGTTAATACAGGTATATGTTTGAAGGCATATTGAATAGAACTGGCTTGCTTGCCAGTTAAACACTAATTTCTTAATAGGAATAATAATAAAGTCAGCTCTATAATGTTTCAGATATTTTACAAATCATGATGATAACATAATCCTAGATAAACTCTACTAAACTGAGACATATAAGATATCAGGCTAAAAGTTTATAGAAGGAATGTAGAAAGAGAGAAAGTAGAGGCTCTCTAGAAACCCAGGACTTCCCAAGGCTATGGACTTGGATTCATGGAGTTGATTTCGCTGTTTTCTTGTTGTGATTGGATACCATAGTCCCCGCTTATGTGTGATTTTGTTTTCTGTGGTTTCATTTACTCACAGTACCAAAGTATTCAATAGAAGACTCTGAAATAACAATTCTTAAGTTTTAAATTGCATGCTGCTCCAAGTAGCATGACAAAATCTCATGCCATCCTTTCCATCCCACCCAAAACATGAATCATCCCTCTGTCCAGTGTGTTCCACCTGTTCGTATGTAGCAGCCCTCTTGATTTCAGACCAACTGTCTTAACATCACCATGCTTGTGTTCAGGAAACTTTGATTTTACATAATGACAGCTCCAAAGCACGAGAGTACTGATCCTGGCAACTCATATATGCCACAGAGAAACTGTAAGGTACTTCTTTGAGTAAATAGGTGAAAGTTCTCAACTTAATAAGGAAAGACACACACACGCACAAACTGTATGCTCAGGTTGCTAAAGTCTACAGTTAGAATGAATCTTCTATCCATGAAATTGTGATGAAGGGAAAAGAAATTCATGATAATTTTGTTATTTCACCTCAAACTGTAAAAGGTATGGCCACAGTGTATAATAAATGTATAGTTAAGATGGAAAGGGCATTAAATTTGTATAAAGCATTTCAAGAGAGACTACATTCACATAACTTTTATTATAGAAGATTATTATAACCATTCTATTTTACTAGTAGTTACTGTTAATCTCTTTGTCCAGTTTATAAATTAGACTCATCATAAGTGTGTATGCACGGGGAAAAAGAGTATGTATAGCGTTCTGTACTATCCATGATTTCAGGCATCCACTGGGGGTCTTGGAATGTGGAGGACTACTGTACTACTGAAAACATTAGAGGAAGACAGAAACTCACAGATTTAGAATTCTATGATCATTTTCTAGTTGCTCCATAAACCATTTTATATGAGAGTGGGCTTGGCCCTGAGAAAGATGGGAGGAAACACCAATGTATTTTTCTTTTAGCCTTTTTTTTTTTTTTTTTCTGGCTGAACCAGGCAGCTTGCATGATCTCAGCTCCCTGACCAGGGACTGAACCTGGACCATGGCAGTGAAAGCCAAGAATCCTAACCACTAGGTTACCGAGGAACTCCCAGTCTTTAATTCTACAGACACTCTGGAGTATCCTTTTTGAGTTTTTCCTGACCCTCCTTTTTGCCATCTGGCATGTAAAGTATGTATTTCCCACATTTCCCCCTTTTACAAATTTATAGAGGCTACTAAGTTAGAGACTACAGAGAAATGGGAATATTCAGAGGTGGGGGGTGAGTGGTTATGACGAAATACGCAATTTGATGAAACTCCATCAAAGGCATTCAATCTTGAAGCCAAATACAGAAACATACAAGTCATGCCACAGTGGGATATAGATAGGGGATTGTTCTATACTGTCTGTTGCTGTTCTTGAAAGCAGAATCCCCTCATTAAAACTTGCACCGTATAAATTTTTAAAGAAGGAAAGGAGCACACACACACCTATAAATAGTCCTGCTAAAAATTCATAAATTTCTGAAATAAGACAAATGTCTTATAACATTGTTCTTAATTATTTTATTGCATGTGTTTAAGTCTTCTGGAAATAGACATTTTCTTCAGTTGCTCCTTTTACTTGACCCAAAATTCTGAGGAAGGAAGCTTAGAATATGGTGTACTAAATTTATTAGATTGTAATCTGTTGAGTTCTCACTTTTTTATATCCGTTCATGACATTTGTTGTTCAAAAAGGTATCATTAGAGATGTTTCAGTAAAGTACTTCATGCACAGGAAGTGGGAAAGCAGTGCTACTGTGTCATTATTCACATTTGCCAAGGTATGTATCCTTTGTTACAGATAGGCAGAACTATCGTGGAAACAATGGTTAGGGCCAGGGTCTGTTTTTAATTCTTGTGAAACCAAAAAAATCAAGGACAAGGACCATAACATTGAGCCAATTTTATTGTATTCCAATTTAGCTGTTGAATTAATTATTCAATAACATACTGAATGTATCATTTAAAAAGTTTTTCCTTGCAGTTTTAGAGCAGGTGGGGACATTGCAGTAACTTGTTTTCTGAAAGACTTTACTGTCATTTAGCAGAGAGCAGTAAGATACAGGGAAGAGGGATGAAAGGCATAGAGGGGTGTAACCTAGAACCAGGACCAGTGCACAGTGAGTGATACTCTAACCCACAGGCGCACACACACACACGTATATACAACTACAGTCTTTCCCTCCCCACCAAATGCAATATCTGCTTCTAAAGATTATTCATCTAAAATTTAACCTGTTTCTTTTCATCCTTCCAACCCACAGAACTAGGACTGCAGGTCATTAGGTTCTGGATTACTTACTTTCATCAATTATTATTCAGTTTACTGATGATTTATATATTTTGTGTCCCTTCTGTCTCTGACTGTGTGGTCTCCTCCCAACTGAAAATGAAGACTGCTGTGTCCACTGCATCCTGGCCTGCCTGTTCTGTGAATTTCTGACCCTCTGCAATATTGTCCTGGGACAAGCTTCGTGTGGCATCTGCACCTCAGAAGCCTGCTGCTGTTGCTGTGGAGATGAAATGGGAGATGACTGTAACTGCCCTTGCGACATGGATTGTGGCATCATGGATGCCTGCTGTGAATCATCAGACTGCCTGGAAATCTGTATGGAGTGCTGTGGAATTTGTTTTCCTTCATAAATATTTATCTTCTGTTTGCGTTAAAACTGGAGAGTACTTTAAGTTTTTTCTTTTGAGGTAAAAGAAAAGCACGTGGTAAAATTCTCATCAAACAACCCAGTACTTGCACTGTTAACTCATGATTTTAGGTAATCTCTGAAAGCCCGTTTTCCTCCCTCTAACCAAATCCACATGGTTTAATATGTGAAATTTTAACTACTTTTAAACTTGTTAATAGGTTGCAGTGACTGAGGAACATTTTGGCCAAAAACAGAAAAAAAAAAAAAAAGAAAAAACAAAATGTCTCCTCCTTTTCATACTTCTCTCTCTCTGTTTCTTTTTAACCCGTCTTAGAAGCCCCTTGCTCTAAATGTGTTCTTTTTCAGTGATTATTTAAATCAGACAATTTATTTTTAATGTTTTTACAACGGTTAAAAGTAAGCATTCCTTAGAGTAAACTTTGAGAAACACACCCATACAAGCGTTGGGCACCTAGTGTTTGTGTCTACGCTCTGCTTGTTCAACAGACACTGAGTGCCTGCTGTGTGTGACCTGCTGCAGCGCCGAGATGGATGGTGTTCAGCTTCCATCCAGAGAAGCAGAGGAAAGTTTAGGCAAAGAGACTTGTAAAGCATAAGCCAGCCCACAGGCATATTGAAGTCATGACTATGAGAGAGAGAAACTCAAAAGGCTGTAGGGATACACAGAAAGGAAGAGCTAACGTCTATGGGAATATTTAGAAGGCTTCGAGGAGAAAGTGGCGTTTGAAGCAGGCCTCTTGGGATGAGTGATTCATCTGCTGCTTAAATGAATTAGCTTTAGGACCAAGTTTTAGGTGACCAACCTGAGCTGACTGTGCCCTTGAGCAGTTACAAGAAAAATGCCTCATGTGTGTATTTTCTTTAGTTTTGTCAATACATCTTTCTTTAAAAAAAACTATAAAATTTAACTAAAAATAAGCATTTTTAACATAATTTAGAGGTTATGATAAAGTTTTGATACAAATAATGCTTTATTAAAATAGCTGTATTTTATAAAGAATGTGGAGCACTTTTGAAAAGTTGCACTTAAATTAGGAAAAATTTTATGTTAAAATCTCAGCATTTTGATTTTGATTTATTCAAACGCTTCTTTTGAGAGCTTTAAGTATTTTGCAAGGGGAAGGGTTACTTGGTTAAGAAGCAAACCCCCCAATATTTATAAGCACAGTTAACCTTAAATACAAATTATTCCTTCCAGTGCAGTGGGAATCTTGACATCCATTACTATGACCAAATTTCAGTATTGCAGTTTTACATTAAACCCAAATGATGGGTTATAAAGATCCTTAAGTGTAGAGAAATAAGTAAGACTTATTAAGTTACTCATTAAGACTTAGTAAGTTACTAAGACATAGAGACTTTGTGTGGCACAGATGAAAAGGAGAGCGCATTTTCCTACCACATGCTCTTCTGCTAAGCTTGATGTCCCCAATTTGTAGTCTGGTTGGATTTACTGTATACCTTGTAGAAAGTTTGAAGGTATATCTTTGGATGAATAGTTATTTTTTATTATTCTAACTGAATAGCAAATTGATAGTAAAAACAAATGCATATTGTTAGGAAGCCTTTTAGCAAACATAGGCTTTTAAGATTTTAAAACCAAAAGCATGGGTATGTCACCAATAATTTTTCCTTTGAGATGAAACCTAGTTTCCACTTATATCGTTACTTAAAAGGCTTAAAAAAGAAAAAATAAATTAGCCAACTCTTGAATCCCCTTTTAGTGCTCTTTAAACACACATGCACACACATACACACACATACACACTTAAACTGTCAGGCTTAAATAGGATTCTAGTCAACAGCTGTCTATCTCTTCCTGGCCTAAAGAGCATTTTTGACGTAACAAATGAAATATGAGAACATCTTTCTACTATTTCTTAGTAACTAGAATCTGAATATTAACATATATCCAAAGTTAACATGTATATATATTAGGATGTAAGAGTATCAACTTTATATTGATATATAAAACCTTATGACCTGGAATCATTAAAATAGTATATCTGTTATACTGCAAAAATTTTCTGCCAAACCGTTTGTCTAATATTTAAGTGTATCCTGCTATTTACAGTGATGATATTAGCACTTTTATAATAATGTTTCTCTGTAACAGAGAGCATTAATTGATAGAATTTTAATCTCATATTTATATTC
>SJYC01117598.1:0-10936 GCA_006408675.1 Madoqua kirkii
ATTACTATTTTGATTGCTTAAAACAACAGAAATTTATGTCCCATAGTTTTGGAGGCCAGAAACCTAAAGCCAAGTTGTCAGCAGGGCTGGGCTGTCTCTTATGCTCCAAGAGGGCCATTCCTTTGTTCTTTTAGCTTCTGCATGCCCCTTAGCTTGGGCTTCCCTGGTGTCTCAGACGGTAGAGTCCGCCTGCAATGTGGGAGACCTGGGTTCGAACCCTGGGTTGGGAAGATCCCCTGGAGAAGGGAACAGCCTGTCTCTTATACACATCTCCTGAATATGCTATTTTGAAATAAAAAAATGATTAATCTAACTGATGGATCAATATTTAAATGAATTCAAGTATAATTTAAAAGCTTAGACTTTTCTTTTCCTGTTACATCCTTCTCTGAAAGATCTCTAATTCTCCTATGTAAATCACATGACTCATGCCCGTAAATGAACTATGAAAGAGTCAGATCAGTTTATATTGCAAATCATAGTTGACAAATGATTTCAAAACATGGTAAAACATGGTTTTCTGTTAAAACTTCACAGTAGAGCAAAATTCACATTTTTTACATTTGTTTTTTAATAAATTGCTTTTACTTATTGCTTTGGAATTATTTCCCAACTTATTAAAACACTGTGGCAGTTTATACACATACACACACACATATATATATATATATTTATATGCTGAAATTAAACACAAAAGATCTATAGAATTGGGTATTAATTTCAATGAATTTCACCCAAAAGTAAATCATCAGAAGTACTTTCAACTAGGGTTTTTAGTGGCACAATTTTAAAGTAGTAAGAAGTGTTTTGTTATTAGTATTTAACCCCTTGAATCACCTTATTTAGAAGACATTTTACTTAGGAGTATAATAATTTTATCTTTGTGTTCTTATAGTGTATTGACTATATCCATTTCCCTCACCTGAAATAGCCAGTGTTTCTTTGAAACAGTTCACAGAGTAACCAAGGCAACCTTATGTAATAACTTTTCATTCTTCATCTATACAAACTCTTATCAGTGCCCTAGATTCTAATGTTATAAACGTCAAAGTCACTGCCTAACATAAATAAGATTCGAGTCCAGAGTCTCTGTGGCTTGCCTTCTTGAATTCCAGTTTCAATGCCTAGATTTATCCAACCATCTAATGAATAAGTTTATTTATTAATAAGATTATTTACTTTTCATTCTTCATCTATACAAACTCTTATCAGTGCCCTAGTTCTAATGTTATAAACGTCAAAGTCACTGCCTAACATAAATAAGATTCGAGTCCAGAGTCTCTGTGGCTTGCCTTCTTGAATTCCAGTTTCAATGCCTAGATTTATCCAACCATCTAATGAATAAGTTTATTTATTAATAAGATTATTTTTCATACTATTCAAGACCTTTATGCCTTTTCCAGTTACCTGTGATTTGTAGGCCTATAGTTTTATTACATCTAATCTGACAGCCAAGATAAAATTTCATCAGACACTATAATATCCATTTTTCTCTTATTTTAATACTAATATAGAAAAGCATACCATTTTGTTTTAAATGACAGTTAATATAGGGATATAGTTTATTCTACACTTACTATTTCTATTTTAAAATTGAGGCTTGGGTACTACAAGGCATTCTTTTTAACCCTTCATCTCTATGTCCCATATAATCAATAAATTTATAGTGACTGTTTTCTTTAAGCCCCTCAAAGGAGTCAAAAAACCCTCAGGATGTTTCAGCCTTTGGGAGAAGTTTGCCACTTTCCGTGAGAAAACTGTTAATGATGCTACTAATATTTACTTGTTCATTTCAGATTACTTTTAGAGATTATGGTTAAAGTGGGTTGATGCAGACCTAACGTGGAGGGGTGGGTTTTGCAAAAATCATCACTCGTGACTAAATCTGCCATATATTTTCACATTGGAAAATTCCCAATGAACACTGACTGCCCTCTCTAAAGGCCTGTGAATCAATATCATCCAAATGACCAAATTTTAATCAAGTTCAACAGGCAACCTGGAGGTGAACAGGATTCTAAGCAAAACTACAGCAAAGCCTCAACTAGAAAGAAGAATTTCTATCTAGGCAAGGAGAAATCTGCACCATCTCACTCTCTTCACACTGGGACGACTGGATGACATTCTCCACCTGGGCAATAACGATAGCCCCTGAGCTGCCAAGAGTCGGACACAACGGAACACCTAAACCACCACCACCACCACAAGCTGCCAGATGCCAAAAGGAGTAGCTCCTTGCCTTCTACAGAACTGCAGCCGCTAGTTGTAGCTCTGTTTGTCCATTATTTATGCCCTTGATCCCTCCTCACCTTAGCCCTTGCTAAAAGAAAATCTTGTTTATTTGTGAGGTGACTGTGAAGAAATCAATTTAGCTAAACATGCCTCACCATATTACTAACAGAGGGAATAGATATATCTGTTAAAGATGAAGTATAGCTCTGCAATTAAGTGTTCACTTTCAGGCAGGTCTTTGAGGTTCAGTGGAGAATGTAATTATTAGGAAAACAGTGAAAAAGCAAATTCACACAAATTCTCAGTTTAGCTTGAACAACTGAAAAGGTTCTTAAGTTCTGTCTGATGCATAAAGGGGTAGAAGCAAAGGAATTACGTTCCAAAGCCAAGAAAGAGGGTGTACAAAAGCAGCTGATCCACTTGACATAGTTCATAGCCTTTTGCAAAGGAATAAAAGCCCGTTGAGCAGGGAACCAAAAGATCTCATTATAGGATGAAGCCAGGCCATATTAAAGCTTGTGCACTAGTAACTATGTCTAAAAACAGCCTGCTGTTTTATATTGAACCAATACATTCTTAACTTGGTAGGTTGCAGTGTAAAGATGTACAGAGCCTGTCTGCTGGATGCTATGCCAATTACAGATGTGACGGAGTGGTGTCAAACACCTACAAATAGTTAGGATCTCAAGCAATCTTCGAGTGAAACAAAAGAAGTTTTAAAATGTCATCTCAAACCTGGACGGCACAGTTCATCATGTGTGTCTGACTCTCAGAGTCTCAAGATCACCTTTATTATATAATTTAATGTGGACCTCATATGATCCCTCAATCAGAATGCACAATTCTTTCAAGGACATGAATAGTGCCTGAGAGAGAAGGAGAATATCTTTTAAAAGTAACACCTTCAGATGACAAGGCATCTGTGATCAGCTCTGCAGGAACTACGTTTTATTGGTGTTGAGGTGAAGGAGGAGGGAAATGCCCATGAATACATATTAGACTTTGTTAGATCATCAGAAAGAATAATTGGGCTATTTATACAATTACATTTTTAGTAAACTATTATGCCAGCTTAACGATAATACATATTCTGGTAAAAAGTACATTAAATGGCAATCCTAAAGCAATTCGGCTGCTGAGGGTGTCATTTTTTTTTATCTAATTATTCACAAATTAATGAATAAAATTAAATTCCAATCACTGTGGAAAATGGAGCAATGGTGAGAATCAGAACTGCAGATTAGTTAAAGCAAAGATATGCAATGCATAACAGAATTAAAGCATTTCTTTTATTCAAACTCAGTGCTTAAAAAAGAACAAATCCATCATCTTGAAATTTGACTTGTAGCTTGACATTAAAAATAATATGAGTAGAATTTTCAGTGGGGTAAGCACAAAACTAGTTCAAGTTGTGTCACTCTCAATTACTGTACTCAGGTGCTGTGCCCATTAAAATTCCCACTTGTGGGCTCCGCTCACTATGCAAATGGGGTCATTACCTGGAGAATTTAATTGGTTATGACACTGGGAGTAGGACTTTTCCTTTCAAAATAAACCTACTTACACACATTTTCACTAGAAATTTGATTGTTATATATATTTTGGATTGTTTGGCTCTATAAATATTTACTGAAATTGGACTATCTTTGCCTACTAATTTCTCACAGATAATTCAAAGTGGATCCAGATTACTTTGTGCATGTAGTTTTGTCTATAAGACTGGCTAGAATGATTTTTATAAATCATGTTGCTTAACAAAATATTATTTTGAAACATCTTTGTATCTCTCACTCTACATGTGGGTACATTTCCAATGAGGGTTTTCATCACTGAATAGTATGTATATTTTCTCTTTCATCATAGTTCTAAATATTTACTTGGAGAGGCTTCTTCCGTGTTTCTGCTTTTTTGTCACTTAAAAAAAAAAGTATAGTTAAAACGCTGACCTGCCTTCATGGGTATATACATACATAGCATCACTGAGGAGCCATGCTCATAACACTTGCAAGGCACTTATATTCACTGATAAGACGGGGTGAAGATGTTAAATAGTTATCAGAATTCATTCTAAAGAGTTCCGCCAAGAGCCATGAGACAACTGAATTTAAAAAGAACAACGAATCAGTACAAAAAGTATAGTTCTTCACATACCTGCCATCTGTTTTCACTGATTGTGGTGATTTCACCTGGAAAAACCCCTGAGTTTACAGCTAGATAACAAGAATATCGATAATGGCTTGAACTTACAACAAACACTGACATTCCAGTATGGTTTAGTGATTGTAATATTAAAGTGGGCACCCAGGAATTCAGTTCCTAGGCACTGTCTCAACCAGCAGATACTAGAATGAACTTGAAGTGGGAACAGGATTGCTAAAATATTGGTATAATCTCAGGGAAGCCCTAGCAGTTACTTGCAAGAGAGGGACCCTGCAGTCTAAATTTGTATTACTATACCAAGTTGTACAACAAGCACAGATATTATCACTAGCTTGTCTGGACCTAAAGAGAATATTTTTCTTTAAATGAGAAAAGAATATTCTAAAATAAGAGAAATAATTCCAGGGGTGATAAAAAAAAGAAATACTACAAATTTGTAACTGGACAATCGGGCAGGAATTTTAACATCTGTAACTATGGGAAATTTCCCATAGAATATCAAACATGGATCCAAGTCTCTGACATTCATTTTTCTGATATTTCTAATTGTGCCCGGAGGATAAGAAGGAGTTGGTGCATCCAATAAATATAATCATTTACATGCATGGAGCTCCCTTTGAAGTTAATAGGACCTATGGAAAGAGGAGTTATGCACCACGAAAACGGAGTTCAACGTGAATCTACTTCTTTCTTTTAACATGCAGCCGCATTGCCAACACATTTGGATTTTCTTACTGCTTATCTTTTCTTTGTATGTGATGTTTCAGTTGGAGTAGAGCAAAGTGCTCCATGTGTACAGGAAAGATAGCCTCAAAGGGAGGATGTGATACTGACAAGCTTATACTCAGGGACCAGCTTTACAAGATAGTATCCAAAAGTGATCAGGCCTGACATTTGTAGAGCTTTTTAACTTTTCAAAAGGAAACCACATACATTTTCTCATTTGATCTCTGCTGCTCTACCATTCACCTACGATATATGTTTTTACTTCCATTTTACAGATGAAAAAATGGGGACAGACTGCTTAAGTTCACTTCCTAGGGCCACACAATAACTGGTAGGATGTAGGAAAACTAATTTCTATTCCCATGTCTTTCCATTAGAACAATATATTTTTAAAGAAATCCTATATATATAAGTTAATAAAGAGACTCAGTCACAGCTGCTTGGATTAAAACTGGAGTGAGGAACTTGGGATCTGAATTTTACCTGCCTTGTTTCCTATCTCCCAACTTTGCTGCCTTTAGTGGGTATCCTGGCATGGGCTCTGAGGGAGACTGGAAATCATAGCTACCTAGCCGTGCTGCTTATTTCTTATTACACACATTGACCCCAAAGTCAATCAGCTCACAGTGTTTCACTGTCTTGTTCCTGTTTATCAATGACTTGTTCCCTCTAGTTGGATGGATGAGGAGTCAAGAGTTAGATGTTCTTCAAAAGACTGTTTGCTGGTCATTCTCCATATGACCCTAAAGAGCTGCTCTGTCTTTGCCCGCACTATGCCAGGATCCTTTGATTTCTGATTCCCAGTTGGTATTGGCTGATGCCAAGCACTAACGGGAAATCAGAAGGTGGGAGAAGAGAGAGGTCAAGGTGCTAATTCTCACCTCGCTCCCAGGCCCCCTTCCTGCCAGGCCGTGACTTTTCACAGCTCCATTCCTCCATGTACGGTGACAGTGTGCAGTGACCCCTCCATAGCTGCAGCTCCCTGATCTTCTCCCTTTCAGCACGGGGAAGGAATGTTTCCCATTGTTGCTAGTTCCTGGCACTTCAAAATCCCATGTTTGTTACCTTTTGACTGACTGTTCTTCTGTAAACAGTCCCTTTTATTAAATGCTCTTCAACTAAGCCCTTTGAGTGAGCCATCTGTTTCCTGCCAATACTCTAATGAGTGAGAAAGAGTGAGTGTGTGTGTGTACAAATGCACACATTGTCTGAATCCAATACTGTTATCATATGTTTCTAAGATTTGTCAAAATAATGTAAATTCTGATGGTCTCTTAGATATTTCTCTCTTAAACACAGGTAATTAAATCTAATACCATAAGAACTACACTAGATACTCCAGAAACGTATTTAACAATTTCAAGTTCAATGATCACACATTTCCATGTTAATATTTGACACTAAAACTGGCTGATGGTGGGAGAGGGAAAGAAAGAAGGTATCATTACCAGGAGTGGTCCAAAGTTTATTGAACTTTAGGATTGCTAGAGATAATGAGGCTTTCCTGTTTCCCTACAACCTAAAATGACTCAATAATATTAACATAAGCAGACCCGCAATAGAAAGCTTAGCCTGGAAATGAATCCCTCCAGAAACGTGCTATTTGGACATTCCATGTGAATGTAACCAATGGTAATAAAACAACTGGATGTGACATCTGTATGTCTTCAGAGTCATAGTTCTAAGCTATGGTAGGTGCGGTATCACTTAGTCTTCCAGTTCAACCCCTCCACTGAAAGTGGGTAAACTGACATTTTAATTGATGCCTCAATATTCACCCAATCAACCAAGGATAATCTGTTTGTTCCAGACCCTGTGTTGGGAGTAGAGATATCAAGATGTCCATTGACAAATTCACAGCTTAGAGAGAGAATGTACATTAATTTGACAGAATTAAAGACATAATAGAGATGGTATAATTGCTAAGAGAGAGGAGAAGTGGAGGCTGACTAACACTCCCCAGGAGAACCAGGAAGTTTTCTTAGGAGAGGTAATATTTGAACTGGGATTTGGAGAAAGTAAATAGTTATTGGTGCATTCTGAAATTGCAGTAATGCTGGAAAGGACAGAATTGGTGATGTTGGGAAAAAGCAGAACTGAGTTTAAAAAGGCAGCAGTTTGAGTGCTTCTGAGCTTCTGAACTTTGACCTGGAGGCAAAGTAAAGCCTTCTGAGGATTTAAATCAAGGAAACAGCAAGATCAAATTTATATTTTGATATAACTTTATTGGGGCAGCAGATGAATTAGAAAGGACTGAATATGAACTTATTAGGGACTTAAAAGACGGTGAGTTCATCTGCACAAAAGATGGTAAGGACCTGATCTGAGGCACTGACTGTAGAAACACATGTGGGGGCAGTGGGGAGGGACTGAATTAAAGATAATTCTGAAAGAGAACTGAAAGACTATTCCAGGTGAATGAGCCTGTTAAATGTGCCCAGTGTTTACATACAAAACCAACTGTATGAATGTTAAATGAAAGCCAAATTCATAGAAGTTTTAAAGTGCATACACTACACATTTTGGGTCACCAACGTCATGTCTTCATTAAATGAGATAATGGATCTGAAAGTGCTTATAAACAGTTTCACCAATATTAGGAAATTGTCAGAAGTTCACTGTGGGTTTACATGATGAGTGTGGTACTATACAGAGTATGCGGGTGGGTGAACCAGTGAGGAAAATGCCAGAGTAAAATGTTCCAGTTTCCTAGCATGCTAGGGATGTATGCTAAGCTGTAAGGCAGGGGTTAGGGGAAGGGGAAGAGAAGCGAGAGGCAAACAGAAGCAAAGAGACATGGACAAAGGATCGTCAGAGTGCCTGGCATATGAGAGGTGTTCATCTCTATATATATGCTGAATTAATATGTGAACGAATGAATATATATATATGTACACCACGAATTACTTAACATGCAAACTGGATCTGTATTACTACCACAAACTGGATGACAATTGTGAGCATAATAAGTGAAAGAGAGGAAAAATTTTCACTGTGCTACATACACATGGATGGATCATTTTTGACTAAATCAACAGATTGCTAACTAGTTACTGATTACTGACTGGTTGAATGAATCATTCTTTAATTGGCTTAGTAAGTCCAGTTCCCATCATAAGTCTTAGGTAATGTATGACCCAAATCTCTTTGGTTGGCCTCCAGCAGCTCTAAAATTAGTGAGTAAATCTTCCAAAGTTATATTCTTGCCAGCCTTTGTCTTTCTGCAAACCTGATTCAAATTTTCAACTGGGCCTGTTCCAAGTTCTGTGTTAGTCTAGGAGGGTGTTTACTGGCCCCAAGGGGTTGCCTAATTTGTCTAAAGTTTTGTGCATCACATATTATTATGTTTCCTTAGTTCTAATAAAGTGACCCAGACCTGCTTTAGCTATTCTATTCTTAGCAAAAAAAAAAAAAAAGTTGCAAGAGGATCATAGAGGTAACTACTGTTTTCTTACAACATAATTATGTTAAAATGTAAATATTTAAATTCACATTATAAATACTAATGAATTTTCAAGTATTTCTCTAATTATAGCCGCTAAGGACTGTAAGGGAGAAGGAGAGTCACCAGGGCACAAGAAAGGCACGTGGCTTCTTTCATGTCCGTAGTGGTGGAGGATAGTACTTGAAGGGGATCTCAATGCAGCTGCCCAGGTGGAAGCTTGATTTGCATCTGGCAACTAGATCATAAAATGTGAAATGAAGGTTTTTATCTGTTCAAGAAAATATCAATTATTCAAAATATGGAGGAAAAGGTGATGGAAATCCAAACCAAAGCTTAAAAATGGTTAGATTCTTAAAATGTATATTTTGGTGCCATGAGTGTTTTTATTTTCAGAGCTCATATCAGGGAATTAAAGGAGACATGTACTGAGGCTTTTAATATATTATGAAGTCAAAAGGTTGTCATTCACTTGAATTACATTTTCCTTTAAATAAAACATTTTGTTGTTTAGGCTCTCTGACCTAAACTACGATAAACTGTACTGAACTATGTAGGTGGTATCACTAATTAGTCAGAGGCTATCTCAGAGCATATCTCTTTTTATAATATTTTAATACACAGTATTGGCATTTTAATCATTTCTTCTTTAAAAAAGAGTATCCACCTAGGACAAACAACTATTTCTATGGAGAATAAAATTAATATTTAATAAAAGAAGACATGTTACTTTTATGTTTTCTTAAATTTCAACAAGTGTCTGATCTTGAAAAGTATCAAATACCTGCATTTATTTGTGACAAAAAAGTTGTATTCTTTCTATAATCACTCAAAAATTCCCACGATCTGTAAGTTGGTAGACTGTCTTGAAAAGTTTTTCTAAATGAAAAAATAAAGTGGGATAATACACTGCATAATTACATTCCAAGTTTGCATTAATAAAGAATTATACTTGTAAGTTTTACAATTAGAAGTAGCACTGTGGTTGTCATATGTTACAGTATACACAATTTGATTGTTACAGAGTAGGCATCTGCCAGAAACATTTCAGTTTAGCATGATGAATTTACCTTAGCCCTGTCAAAAATCACATTACAATGCCAAAGTATTGCTTTGAATATATATTGAAAAACAGAAATAAATTTGTTGAGGTAGAGTTTCAAATCCCCTCAGAATCATGTCATTACTGGTATTGTGGCTGGGCACACACAAGCTCATGTTACTCCAGGGGGATTTGCCAATAGTGAATGTCACTCATTTAATCAGGACAGCTAAAGAAGAGGTACTGTTGACTGTGGTGATAGAGGAGTTTATCTGCATCCCAGCAAGAATGTTAGCATACTCAATTTACATAAAGGTCTAAGAATATTTAAAACAGAATCCCTTTCTAAACCATTTAAACACACTCACAAGAAAAGTGGTTTATCTGCTGCTCCTTTTTCAGCTTAATGGTAAACTTCTCTGAAAGATTTAACTGAACTCTGACTAATAAACAGTGAATTTGTCTCAAACACCTAATTGTTGGCATTGCTTGTTCGAACAGTGGAATTTACACTTCCTTGGTGTGTAAGATACAAGATTATTATCAGGTTACTGCACAAGGTACAAACAATTGGCAGGTTATTACTGAACCACTCAGGAACGATTGAAAAGTCCATGTCTAGGGTCTTTGCGAGGCTAGTAACCACAGTCTCCTCTACCATCTGCTTCAGAAATGCCAGGCAGAATTTTACTCTAATTTCTTGAAAAGCCTACGAATTCTATCAAAAATTTGCTGCGCACTTTGAAAAGATTTTACAGTAAAGACATGACCACATGATAGGTTTCTTATATCCACAGCAACTTTTAAAGTCTAAGATGCAGAATAAAGGCTACTGCCTTAATAATACCAAAGGGCCAGATCCACACAGGCGAGACTGTGTGCAAGGTTCACAGTTTAACTACCATAAAATTCAGCTGCCGCTTTCATTTGAGAAGTGTGGCAGATAAAAGCAGTTTCAATATTGCACCACTGCATTAATGTAGATGTAGCACAGATATATTAAATTTTTTCCTCTCAACACTATACTCTAAGAAAGTAGTAAAAGTATTATGTTTGCATGATACTGATTTTACATGTAGTCTGAGAAATATATGAAATGTATTTTTAAAGGACTTGGCTTATGAAAAGTCATATTTGAGGGAGTGTGGAATCAATTCACAGGGATAGTTTATGGTCCAGAAACTCCTACAAGGTAATGGGAGAAACTGGTATATCTGTAGTAAAAAAATCTGACAGAAGAAAAATCATGAACTTCATCAAGGAAAAATAAAAATCACATAATATCTAAGTTGATATGTGCAAAATATCAATAGATTTAGTTAGTCTGGAAACTA
>SJYC01117599.1:0-19236 GCA_006408675.1 Madoqua kirkii
ATATATATATATATATATATGTCCTTTTTAATGTAATCACCTATATATCCTAGAAAAATATCCAGAATAACTGATTTGAAAAAGGTTTGCTGATTCTTTTCTAGCAAAATCTGACCATATTATGGACATTAGAATCCTAGTTGTCTCCTAAAAGGAAAAACTCATAGCAAAATAGTCCAGATAAAAAGAAGACATGGATAGGGAGAGAACAGATAAATACAATAATGCTGTAGAGAGACCATTGACAGTGTATCAAAGAGAAAAATTCCTAGAACATCATATCATGGCACAAATACTATCATGTCACTGCAAGACAGCGACAAAGAACACTGAGCTCATAGGGGCAAGTTCTTTTTATTAGAACTGTAAGAAATCCTTGCTCATATGAATTCAGAAATCTCAGACATCCTAACTGGTCTGGTATCTCTCCAACATATCTTCTATATTAATATAAAAAAGTTTCAAGTATTCTCTACTTGCCTGCTGTTATCTAGCAAGGTGAATTAACACTATAAATCAAATCAGTTTTCTCTGAACTTATTTGTAGGATGAAAGCATGTTGAGCTTTTCATTTGTGAAAATTTCAGAGACTTTTTGGCAGCTCGATACCACTGCTCATCGGCTCCACCTCTAGCTTTTACATCAGGTAAAATATA
This sequence comes from Madoqua kirkii, assembly GCA_006408675.1. Classification (NCBI taxonomy): domain Eukaryota; kingdom Metazoa; phylum Chordata; class Mammalia; order Artiodactyla; family Bovidae; genus Madoqua; species Madoqua kirkii. Next base: position 657 of record SJYC01117599.1, read on the forward strand.
AGAGACTCAAAGTGATGCTCGGCCTTCTTTTTGAGATTTGGAAGCCTGAACCGTCAAGATTCTCAAAAGGAAAATTCCAGTTTGTAAAATGTTTTCAATCTAGAAATGAGCATTTAAATCACTTAACATTATTTTGTACAAGTCGCCTGTATGTACAAAAAATTTTAAGAATAAATTGAAATGTGAAATTAGATTAACCCTGAGCATATCATAGTTTGTATAAATAAAAACAGTACTTAAGAAATGTAGCACTAATACATATTTTTTAAACTACAGCAGCAGCCCTGAACATGTCTATATCACCCGTATCTCTCTTTGCATTCTAACGGAGACATTTTTCTTCTGACTTTCCTTTTATAGTCAAGCTCCATTTTCATTCATCATTCTTCACTGCCTCCTCCAAATTGCCTGTTTATAAATATCCTAAGTCCATCATCCTCTTACCCCTGTGCTTCTCATCAATGTCTAATTCTCTCTCGATATTCTCAGCACCAGTTAAGTTCGGCACACATTTTTAGCGGCCACTTTCTACTATGTACTGGGAAGACAAGCTAAATCGGAGTTGGCTCCTGCGTTTCTGGAGCACACAGTAGACTGAGGGAAATAAAGACGTGAACATATTATGAAAATGCATTGTGAGAAGATTTAGAGAAATGTGAAAACTGTATGGGACTGCAGAAGACTGAAGCTTGGGGGGAATGAGAATTAGGATGGAAATATCATTTGAGCCAGTTCTTGAAAGATGATCTTACATTTCCCAGGCAGACAAGGAGAGGAGGGAAGACAGTTCAAACAGCAGGAACAGCATCTACAGATAACTGAAGCTGCAAAGAGCGTGCATGTTCTAAGATCAGAGAATGTTCGATATGGATAAAAACAACTTTGTGGGAAGGACAGGGTGGAAGATGAGACTGAGAAAGCAAGCTATGGCTAAACTGTTTTTTTATGCCGTGCTAAGTGATTCAGATCTTATTCTATTTGTTATAATTTAAAGAAAGAAAAGGAAAAGACACTTTCAGATTTGTGTCTTAGAGAGGTCATTTAGGCAAACAGATGAGAAGAAACTGGAATGACGCAGAGAGAAGGGATAACATGAGATTAGAGATGCTGGTCTGTTGTTATAGAGAGGTTGATGGTTCAATACTTAAGGCTCCCAGGCAGAGGGGCTAAAGGATGGGAAAGGTGAGACATTCAGGAGATAAACTGATGATTAAATGTATGGGATTTAGTAACAGGATGCGGGGAAGGCAAGGGCACCCCACCCCAGTACTCTTGCCTGGAAAATCCCATGGATGGAGGAGCCTGGTGGGCTGCAGTCCATGGGGTCCTGAAGAGTCGGACATGACTGAGCGACTTCACTTTCACTTTTCACTTTCATGCATTGGAGAAGGAAATGGCAACCCACTCCAGTATTCTTGCCTGGAGAATCCCAGGGATGAGGGAGCCCGGTGGGCTGCCGTCTATGGGGTGGCACAGAGTCAGACACAACTGAAGCGACTTAGCAGCAGCAGCAGCAGTAACAGGATAAGAACAAGGCAGAGGAAAGAGTCAAGGATGCCACCAAAGGTGGTTATCTTTAACCACCTTATGATTATGTCAGAAACCAATATAAAGAAAGATTGATGAATGCAATGTGCTAAGAATGAGGGCTCCAAATACATGGAATATCCAGGCAGCCTAATACATGGAATGGGAACTCAAAAAAGAAGTCAGTACAAGAAAAGTAAATTTAAGAGTTATTTTATTTGGATAGGGTTGCTCTGAAAGCTGAGTCTGAAGCAAGAACCTGTATTTAGTTTATCTGGGAGGTGATCCAGAGAGCAGGATTGAGGGGTCAGGGAGAGAGACAGGCGAAGAGGAAAAACCAATTTAAAGGTGTTACCCTGGTTGTCACTGTGGGCAGTGTGTCTCAATTCTGCCAGTACCAGCTGAGAAAGACACAGGATGTTTCCCAGAAATGTGTGTCTGAGGACAAGGGAGCAGGGCATTAATCTATAAAATCCTATTCCATTGGCAGACATTCCTCAAGGGTATCAACACCCTACACTTCCAAGCTGTGCTTCCTCTGGCCCACCTAACTCTCACAGGTCTGAACTAGAAACCCTGGTGCAGAAAGCCAGTAAGGGGTTACTTGATGCCAGATTTGGTCAGCATGAAATAATTGAAGCCCTATGGAATTATCGACTCCATGTATAGCTGAAAACAGAGGTGTCACTTAGCAAATGTGAATCAGGGCACCAGATATATTTACTGTACCACAAATAAACACTAGTTGAAGCTACTCAACTTAATGAGATTATAAGAGTAAACAGAGACTGGCACCCCTTGACCTCGTCAGATTTCACAATAAACCAAAAAAAGTATGAAATATATTTATTTTTATATAGACTTTTCTGAGAAATAATTCTAAAACTTCCATCAAAGTGTTTCTTGATCCAGAAAAGTTTAAGAAAGAAAAATTTGGAGCAAGAATGAAAGTACAAGAAATTACGGAAAACTAACATCTAAGCTAAAAGAGGAGGAGATGGGGAAAGACAAGTTAGTGTCAGACTTTTTGGAATCACAAAGGCTTGTGTTTAACCTAGGCTCTATTTGAACCTGAGCAGATGATGACATTCTTTGATTCTCATGAGCCCTTATGTAAAGTAGAGGTAATAACACTTAGATCACAGAGGTATTATGAGTCTTATAAACAGGAAATATGTGCAGTGTCTAGGATAAAGTAAATACTCATTAAATGATGACTTCTCAGAAAAGTAGAAAAATACCAGGAAGAAATTGTGTGACAGATTTAAGAAAGAGTTACAGAAAAAGAATCAAATGATATTGATAGTTTTCATTAGGGAAACATAAGAGGACTTTGAAAAGAGTTTATTGAGTTTGATAATTTTTGTTGAGAACAATCAAAATACCTTGGGTAGAGAAGGTCAGGCGGAGAAGGCAATGGCACTCCACTCCAGTACTCTTGCCTGAAAAATCCCATGGATGGAGGAGACTGGAAGGCTGCAGTCCATGGGGTTGCTGAGGGTCGGAAACGACTGAGCGACTTCATTTTCACTTTCACTTTCATGCATTGGACAAAGAAATGGCAACCCACTCCAGTGTTCTTGCCTGGAGAATCCCAGGGATGGGGGAGCCTGGTGGGCTGCCGTCTATGGGGTCGCACATAGTCAGACACGACTGAAGCGACTTAGCAGCTGCAGAGAAGGTCAGGAGAACAACGGGTTGAGGAGTAAAATACTGAATTATTAAAGGAGACACACACAGATCATATCTCACCCAATATCAAGCTTTACAAATAATTTTAAGGATGCCCTAGATCATGTCCAGCTCTTTACAACCCCATAGACTATAGCCTGCCAGGCTCCTCTGTCCATGGGATTGTCCAAGCAAGAATACTGGAGTGGTTTGCCCATTCCCTCCTCCAGGGGATCTTCCCAAGCCAGGGATCAAACCCATGTCTCCCACATTGCGGGCAGATTCTTTACTTTCTGAACCACCAGGGAAGCCCCAGAAAAGCAGCACAGATGAAAAAGTTCTGGGATTTCCACACAGCTTTCCAAGTCATTCCTCCTATAATAGACATCTTATCTCTGGTCCCAAATAACATGAAGTCTCCAAAAAAGGTTTTACAGTATTACTTGACACAATCAGGAAAGTTTTAAGTTATGAAACATGTCCATTTTACACCCAAGAGAATTCTATAATTTATGGAACATTCTCCAAGAGTTGTGCCTTATAAATCCAAACATATCCTTTATATTTACTATAGAAATCCTTTAGTTAGGGACATCCTGCTGAGAGAATTCTGTGAATAAGTTCTCTTTCTTCTCGCAAATATTATTAGCCAGTTTATACGTAAGTCCAATTGACAATTACAAGTTTAGATTAATTCATTTTTCCCATTTTCTTTTACCCAGGCATGCTTCCTATAACCAACGAGACTGAACAGATTATAAACCAGCTGTAACACTTGAAGTCTTTTCTCCATAGCACCCTATTCATTGCCCCACTCACTTCTAACTCAAATGCCCAGTCACACTTCCCTTTCAATTGTGTGTGTGTGTGTGCTGAGTTGCTCAGTCCTGTCCGACTATTTGTGACTCCGTGTATGGTAGTCTGCCAGACTCTTCTGCCCATGGGATTTGCTAGGAAAGAATCCTGGAGTGGGTTGTCATTTCCTTCTCCACAATCTTCACAATCTAGGATCTTCACAATCTAGGAATCAAACCCACATATTCTGCATTGCTGACAGATTCTTTCCCACTGAGCCACCTGGGGAGTTCTCTTCCAATAGATGAACAATTGAAAAGAAAATAAATTAGATATATACTTCCAGGATTTTCTTTAAATATTTACATTGTATTTATGTTGAGCTCAAATATGGATTTATACTGGATGTGGTACATGTCTATTCATACGTATAGTCTTGTCTTGTTTGTCCTTAACAGGTTGTTCCAGAGATCTTTCCACATCATATTCTAGAGACTTAGTCCACTTTTTAACGATGTCAGCAGCTGTGAAGGGTCTGATATGTTAGTCTATTTGCAAGTTAAATCTAACCTACCACAATTTTATGGATGCTGGTAGACAATAGGCATCTTTGTAAAAGACAAAGACTGTTTTTTTAAACTAACAGCAAGAACAACATCCAGAACATCAGCATTTATATGAATTTCCTGAACTCCATTCCCCCAGGGTAACACAAAGAACAGGCAATGCCCACAAATATAGAAGACTGAGCGACCCAAGCTTACAGAATCTAAATCTTTATTAATCAGCAGTAAGCAAATCAGCTATACTTTTGCCCTGGAGGAAGATATTACGTTTATTATACTGAAATTTATTACACTTGCTTATAAACAAGCATGGCTTGTGCTCCAGACAGAGATAGTATCTCCATCTTGCAAGGCTATTCTTTGCACAAACATTCTTGCAAGACATGCAGAAGTGTGAGCCACACCATGGACGACTGTCCCCCAACAAGTTTAAAAAATTTCACAGTATGGGCATTATTGAAATATTTTCCTATAAATGGCCATTAACAGTAAAGGTAGAACAAGTTTTTATTTCTTGAATAATTATTTTCCCAGGGTTTTTATTGAATGAACTGAACTTTTTAAGTAAATGTCAAGCTGCTCAATTATGTTTATTTGATGTGAATTCATTTTCTATATTTTTATTTGCTTCTTGGTGGTAAAGCAAATAAAACACATGGCTTTGTCATGTGTTTTGAAGGTTTATTCTGAATCTTCCTCTTCAATGCATTTAATTTTTTTCTCTCTCTCTTTCTCAATTCCAGAGCCCCCTGTCTATGTCTAAGAATTTTTGAATCATTCCATCTGATCCCCTAGGGCCATCTTGTCAGAATTAGATCTTAAGTTAATGACTAGTGGCTTCTGACTAGGGATATTTCAAACTGATTAATTGAGCCAATATCTGGTTTGGGTTCAGCATTGGCTTCAAAATGAGTTCCCTCCCTCTTGTCTTTCAAAGTATGTGTCATCTTTTAAACCACAATTTATTTGATTCAAAGCAGCTATTTTCATTGTTCTTCTAAAAGCACAGAGGGAGTAAGAGGCAGGGATAGGAAACAATATCCCAAACCTTTGCTTTAAGAAAGGAAACTAATGTAATACTCATTGTATCACAGTCAATGAGCTTCCTGCTGTTCTGTTCTGTTCTGATCTAGGTGTGCAGCTCAGGAAGCCCACAGTATCAGCTCTACTTAAACTTTGCATACCTGTTACAGTAGTCGATTCCACAGAGCCAGTCAGCTTGTAAGGAGCTCAGATACACAGAGGAATCTATACATGCATCTGTATAAATGTGTGTGTATATACATATATATAGTTTCTTCTAAAAATTGCATTCTGTTTTCAACATTGCTGTGTATCTTGAGCATAGGAGGACCTCAAAGGATGAACTTAAAATGAGACCTTGACCACTTGCCTGGAAGCAAATATAATAGAAACTAGTTTATACAACTGAATAGTAAAAACCCCAACCAAACAAAGAAAAGAACCTCAAAAATAAAACAAACAAAAGCAATGAAAGGAATTTGATTCAACAATGGGCAGAGAGGATCTGAATAAACATTTTTCTGAAGTCATGCAGATAGCCTACATGTACATGAAAAGATGCTCAATATCATTCATAACTTCAAAAACATATCACCTCACACCTGATCAGTTAAGTTCAGTTCAATTGCTCAGTTGAGTCCGACTCTCTGCAGTCTCATCGACTGCAACACACCAGGCCTGCCTGTCCATCATCAGCTCCTGGAGTTTACCCAAACTCATCTCCATTGAGTCAGTGATGCCATCCAACCATCTCATCCTCTGTCATCCCCGTCTCCTCCTCCCTTCAATCTTTCCCAGCATCAGGGTCTTTTAAAAGGATTCAGCTCTTTGCAGCAGGTGGCCAAAGTATTGGAGTTTGAGCTTCAACATCAGTCCTTCCAGTGAACATTCAGGACTGATTTCCTTTAGGATGGACTGGTTGGCTCTCCTTGCAGTCCAAGGGACTCTAAAGAGTCTTCTCCAACACCACAGTTCAATAGCCATCAATTCTTCGGTGCTCAGCTTTCTTTATAGTCCAACTCTCACATCCATACATGACTACTGGAAAAACCATAGGCTTGACTAGACAGACCTTGTTGGCAAAGTAATACCTCTGCTTCTTAATATGCTGTCTATGTTGGTTATAACTTTTCTTCCAAGGAGTAAGTGTCTTTTATTTCATGCCTACAGTCACCATCTTCAGTGATTACACCTGATAGACTGTCTATAACCAAGATTGCTGCGAAAAATATCAACAACCTCAGATATCCAGATGATACAACTCTTATAGCAGAAAGCAAAGAGCCTCTTGATGAAGGCAAAAAAGGAAAGTGAAAAAGCTGGCTTAAAACTCAGCATTCAAAAACTAATATCATTGCATCCAGGCCTATTATTTCATGGCAAATAGATATAGGAAAAGTAGAAACTGTGACAGATTTTATTTTCTTGGGCTCCAAAATCACTGCAGACGTTGACTGCAGCCATACAATTAAAAGATGCTTGCTCTTTGGAAGAAAAGCTGTGATAAACCTAGACAATGTACTAAAAAGCAGAGACATCACTTTGCTGATGTTTCTGCATTTCAGATATGTATAGTCTGTATAGTCAAAGTAATGGTTTCTCTAGTAGTCATATAAAGATGTGACAGTTGGACCATAAAGAAGGCTCAGCACCAAAGAACTGATTCCTTCAAATTGCAGTGCTAGAGAAGACTCTTGAGTGTTTCTTAGATGGCAAGATCAAACCAGTGAATCCTAAAGAAAATCAATCCTGAATGTTCATTGGAAGGACTGATGCTGAAGTTGAAGCTCCAGTACTTTGACCACCTGATGTGAAGAGCCAACTCACTGGAAGAGACTTGGATGCTGGGAAAGATTAAGGGCAAGAGGAGAAGAGGGTAATAGAGGATGAGATGATTGGATGGCATTACCAGCTCAACGAACATGAGTCTGAGCAAGTTCCAGGTAATACTGAAGGACAGGGATGCTTGATGTGCTGCAGTCTATGGAGTCTCAAAGAGTCAGACATGACTTATTGACTTGATAACAACAAATAATCAAATGATAAATAACAAGTTTTGGAGAGAATGTGGAGAAAAAGCAACCCTTGTGCAGCTGGTGTGAATATAAATTGGTTCAGTCACTATGGAAAACAGTATGAAGCTTCCCTCAAAATAAGACATGGAAACAACCAGATGTCCGTCAGCAGATGAATGGATAAGAAAGCTGTGGTACATATACACAATGGAGTATTACTCAGCCACTTAAAAGAATACATTTGAATCAGTTCTAATGAGGTGGATGAAACTGGAGCCTATTATACAGAGTGAAGTAAGCCAGAAAGAAAAACACCAATACAGTATACTAACACATATATATGGAATTTAGAAAGATGGTAATGATAACCCTGTATGTGAGACAGCAAAAGAGACACAGATGTATAGAACAGTCTTTTGGACTCTGTGGGAGAGGGAGAGGGTGGGATGATTTGAGAGAATGGCATTGAAATATGTATAATATCATATATGAAATGAATCACCAGTCCAGGTTCGATACAGGATGCTTGGGGCTGGTTCACTGGGATGTCCCAGAGGGATGGTACGGGGAGGGAGGTTGGAGGGGGGTTCAGGATGGGGAACACATGTATACCTGTGGTGGATTCATGTTGATGTATGGCAAAACCAATACAATATTGTAATTAGCCTCCAATTAAAATAAATAAATTTATATTAAAAAGTTAGTAATAGAATTAATATATGATCCAGCAAATTCAATTCTGAGTATTTATCTGGAAGAAATAAAAATACTAAATTGCAAAGATATTTGCACCTGTATGCTCATTGCCACATTGTTTATGATAGGTAAGACATGGGGGGAAAAAATCTGTGTTCATCAATGAGGAAAAAAATGGATGAAGAAATGTGCTAAATACATATTACATTTACCTATATTTGTCAAATACGGTTCACACAAACACACATACAAAGTATCATTTAGACATAAAAAAGGAGGAAATTCTGCCATTTACAACAACATGAATAGAATTTAAGAGCATTACGCTAAGTGAAATAAGTCAGAAAGAGAAAGACAGGTACTGTATGATCTCACTTATATGTGGTAAAACAGGGAGTGGTGTTCAGGATGAGGAACACATGTACACCCATGGTGGATTTATGTCAATTTATCGCAAAACCAATACAATATTGTAAAGTAATTAGCCTCCAATTAAAATGAATATTTTATTTAAAAAAAAAAGAGCTTGCAAGTCATCATTCTCACCCTCAGAAGAAAAGATATGAACAGATTAAAAATCAATGACCATTCTTGGCTACATCACAGAATTGAGGTCATGGGACTCATTGTAATCCCTGAACTGGAGAAAGAGCTGATTCTCAAGATTACAGATTATAGTGAACACAGATCAGCACACCTGAGGCAGAAAATGCTGAAATCTAAAAACCTGGAACTTAAAAGCTAGCTTCACTGAATTGCTGGTGACTGAGTGTGGACTAACTTGCGAATTAAAAATTCCTAGGGACTGAATCAAAGCGACCCCCACCCCCATAATCATGTGCTTAACCCTAGGACCCTCAACCAGTTTTCTTGGTAAAGATCAGAGAAAAATTGTCTCCTGTTTGACCAAGAAAGAAGGGAGAAGTAACCACTGGACACAAGCCAAGAGCATTCTTCATACAATGGCTTACCAGCAAGGGAAAAGACTTCACCAGAGCCTTCTTGGACTTGGGGTAAGGGAGATTACCAAACTTCAAACCCCCTAGACATGCACCTTCACAGAAGAGAAGAAAAAAGCTGAGGAGTACTTGTGAAGGTCATAGTCCGGGGGTCAGGGACACTAAACAACTGATCCCAAACCATACGATTATAGAATGTGTCTCCTCAACCCAGACCTGACCAAACATCAACTAGCTCTCCTTATAATGCAGTGGGTCATAGCTGAAAGAACGGAAGGCTCAGCCTCCATTTAAGAAGCAGTTTCCATGGGAAACGAAAGACGCCAGCAGACAAAACTAAACACTTGTGGAAATTGAATCCTCTGATACTACAGATACAGAAAACTGTAAACACAACATGTCTCTTGGCCAGATAAAAATAAGATGTCATACAAAGGCCTGTGTACTTCCAAATACCTGATCATTACTGGCTTTCAACAACAAAAAAAATTACATAGCCTGATAAAAGGAAAGAAGAAATAGTCTGAAGAGATAAAGCAAGTGTCAGAAGTGGATTCAGGTATAGCAGAGATTATGGAACTATCAGACTGAGAATTTAAAATAAACATGACCAATATGCTAAGGGCTCTAGTGAAAAAGGTGGACAACTTTCAAGAACAGGTGGATATGAAAACAGAGAGATAGAAACCCTTAGAAAGAATATACAGGAAATAGTAGAATAAAAAACTGTAAAGAAATAAAGAATACATTTAATGGGCCCTTCAGATATTGGAAAGGGCTGGGATTAGAATCAGAGAGTTTGAAGACATATCAATAGAAATCCCCCAACTGAAATGTAAAGAGAAAAAGATTAATAAAACATGGAATAGAATGTCTTCCAATCATTGTGGGACAATTACAAAAGGTATAGCTTGTATAATGAGACTACTCAAAGCAGAAGAAAGAGAGAAAAGGAACAGAGGAAATATTTGAAGTAATAATAGCTGGGATTTTTCTAAAATTAATGACAGGATGACATGTCTAGGAAGTTCAGAGAACACCAAGCAATATAAATGTCAAACAACAACAAACCACACCTAGGAATATCATATTCAAACTGCAGAAAACCAAACAGAGAAAACCTTGAAAAAGTAGAGAATAAAAACACCTTATCTAACATGTATATTGTCATATGTGAAACAGATCGCCAGTCCAGGTTCGATGCATGAGACAGGGTGCTCGGGGCTGGTGCACTGGAATGACCCAGAGGGATGAGATGGGGAGGGAGTTGGGAGGGGGGTTCAGGATGGGCAACACATGGACACCCGTGGTGTATTCATGTCAATATATGGCAAGACCAATACAATATTGTTAAGTAATTAGCCTCCAAAAAATTAATTATTTCTTTAAAAAAAAAAAAAAACCTTACCTAGAGAGGAACACAGGGGGTCCCTGCAGGGAGTCTTGCTCTATATGCCAGTCTGAGTCTTGCCAGAAGCCTGACCGAATGGCAAGGCCATTAGCCACATCCACGGTTCAGTGAAGATACAGCAAGCCTTCTTGTTGAAGTGACCCGGACAGACATCCACACTGCATGAGGCTCAGCTCATTGCAATGAGCATCCCTTGCCACACTCAGTAAGGGGAAGGGCGGTCTCAGATTCGATGGCAGCTGTGCCCCATTCCTGCTTGGTAGTACTTGACCAGAGGAGCCATCAGGTGTGCTGATCAGGCCCCTTTATGGTCCAGGACAGGGGTCCCCAACCCCCGGGATCTAATGCCTGATGATCTAAGTGGAACTGATGTTGTGTTAATAAAAACAAAGTGCACAGTAAATGTAACGTGCTTGAATCGTCCTGAAACCACCATGACCCCACCCTGTCCGTGGAGAAATTGTCTTCCATGAAACTGGTTCCTGGTGCTAAAAAGGTTGGTGATTGGTGATTCAGGAAGTCTTTGTACCTGGACCCTCACAGGGCCAGTGGAAGCAGTGGCTCTTTGGGCAATGTGCCAAGGAGCCAAAGAGACACCCCCGAGAACCTTTCAGGGAGCTGTGAGACCCCATCTGTTCTGCACTTGTTCATTCCTGTATGTACCATTTCTATCTAAGATTCCTGAGCCAACTCCACCAGGTGAGTTGAGACATCTGCTGGGACCTATGCCACGATTGGAATGTGTGGTCTTAAGATTGCTTCAGGGACTTCTCTGGTGGTCAGGTGGTTAAGAATCCACCTTCCAATGCAGGGGATGCAGGTTTGATCTCTGGTCAGGGAACTAAGATCCTACATGGCTCAGAGCAACTTAGCCACTCGCACCCACAACTACAGGGCCTGTGCGCCAAAACGAAATATCCCACATGAAGCACTGGAGATACCACTTGTCACAACTAAGACCTGACATAACCAAAGAAATTAATAAATATTTTTGTTAAAGGTTACTTCACAGCCGTGAATCGTGTGCTCAATATGCACCAAGGGCGAATAACAGGCCAATAATTGTGTCCTGAGCTGAGTAAGACACTGGGGCTGCCTGATTCAACTCCAGATTCACCAAGAAGGTACAGGGCCATCACCATGCAGACGCTAGTGGGACTCCCTGTCAGGTTGCTCATAATCTGATTCCTGGCCCAGATTATAGTTCCTTAGCTGGAAAAGCCCATGAATCTCCCTTGAGGCCCCAGGATTGAGTGAGAAGACCCAGGGATGTCTTCAGGAAAACCCTTGCCCAGAAGGTCCAGAAGAGGGCACCTAAATAGCATTTTTACATTATTCTTACCATTGGTCTGTGCTGTGCTGAGTTGCTCAGTCCGACTCTGCAAGCCCGCCAGACTCCTCCGTTCATGGGGATTCTCCAGGCTAGAATACTGGAGTGGGTTGCCATGCCCTCCTCCAGGGGATCTTCCCAACCCAGGGATCACACCCAGGTCTCCCACATTGCATATGGATTCTTTACCATCTGAGCCACCACGGAAGCCCATGAATACTGGCATGGGTAACCTATCCCTTCTCCAGGGGATCTTCCCAACCAGCGATCGAACCCAGTCTCCCACATTGCAGACGGATTCTTTACCATCTGAGCCACCAGGGAAGCCCATGAATATTGACATGGGTGGCCTATCCTTTCTCCAGGTTATCTTTCCGAACTAGAAATCGGTCTTGGGTCTCCTGCACTGCACGTGGATTTTTTACCAACTGAGCTACCAGGGAAGCCCCAACTTTTGCTACTTCTTCAGTAACTATTTTTTTCCTTCTGTGGCCAGGAAGAGGGGAGAATTCTGGTTTGGGGCCTGCACCAGAAGTTCATAGCAGTTGATCTGATGGGCTTTGTGGGATTCAGGTAAGTGAGCAGAACGGTGGCCAGTCTCCAGCATCAGCAGTATTCATAGCTCTGGAGCGTGTGTGCTCACCAGTGAGGGGCCATACAGATCCTCCTTCTTGCTTGGCTGCTTGGCATTGACCTTAGTGAGGGAGAGCTCAAGACGCATCAGTCCTTGTTGCACTGAGAAAATTCTCCCCGCTTCTGGGAAGCAGTGGGCTCTTTTTATTCCTCTACTTCTTTGTTCTGTCTGCTGCATTAGTGTCTTCATCCTCTTCGTGGTAGCAAATGTTTATTGAACACCTACAGCTTGCTAGGTTTTCTTCTGAGTGCTCCACGTGAATCTCTTCATCTTTTCAGCTCTGTGAACTAACTACTATTAAGATCCCATTGTACAGATGAGACTCAGAAAGCTGAAACAGTCTGTTCATAGTCACAGAGCCAGTCCATTGCAGAGCTCTGATTTGAATCCGAGTCCACAGTTTGTCTTCTTCCTATGAAGCCAGCTGCCTCTCACATTTGCTCGTCCCCACCCACATGCCTCTTCCTCTCCAGGGTGTCTCAGCGGCATAGTCTCTGTGTGGGTCCTGGGTTTGCGTGCTGTCCTCCAGGCAGTGAACTCAGAGATGGCACTTAGCCGAGCACTTCCCTTTCTTTGCTGGGACTGAGGCATTGTCTTAACAGGAAAAACCAGCCACTCCATATACAAGCACCATGGTAAAGGGCAGGGGCTCCAAACCTTGGAGATTTCATAGACTAGTAATATTAGTAAAATAAAACTGGGTTTGGACAGAAGTCATAATCTTTTCATTTTACCAGTTAAGACCTTGTCATACTCCTCCTATTGATAATATTAATAACAGAAATAATATCTAAAGCTTATAGAGAAAGATTACCATCTACCATATACTATTCTCAAACTTTCAATGAATTACCTGATTTAATCCTCACAAAAATCACATTCAGTAGGCATTATTGTTTTCCCCACTTTGGAGGCAAGGAAATTGACAAAAAGAAAGGTTTTGTAAATTACTCCTGACTCTGCTGAAAACCATTATAGTATATTGTCTCTCATCTGTGTTTGATAAAAGATATTTTTAAAAGAAACCATCACAGGACTTCCCTGGTGGTCCAGTGGTTAAGACTGCACTTGACTGCAAGGGGCATGGGTTCAGTTCCTGGTTGGGGAGCTAAGTTCCTGAGTGCCACAGGGTGTGGCAAAAAAAAAGATAAGAAAATAACAAAATAAACCATCAAGCACAGCCAGAGGACCAGAACTCAGAATTTAGGAATAACCAACTAAAAGCACAGATGGTTCAGGGTTTGTCTTGGACAAAGCAAATGCTGTCTCTCTCTCTCTTTTGCAATTTAATGTGAAAGTACTAATATGTGCTTTGAGAAGTAAACGTCCAGCTAAATACTGAGACCTTAACCCAGTGACTGGCACATAAGAATACAGTACATACCAGCTGCGACATTTATCATGGTAATTCCTTGTGGCACTACCCTGCAAACTAACCTCTTGCTGGGAGGAAACTGAGTAAGGCAACTATAGACTCTTCTGAGGTCAGGTAAGTTTCTGTAACTGACGATACCCTTCCTCCCTCAGCTGTCTCCAGTTTCCCCTCCTTGAATGAACTGAAGCAGAGGAGTTTTACTTCCCATTGGTTGATATTGTTGTTGCCATCAGTTCTGTTCAATTGCTCAGTCGTGTCTGACTTGTTGCAATACATGGACTGCAGTAAACCAGGCTTCCCTGTCCATCACCAACCCCCGGGGCTTGCTCAAATTCATGTCTGCCGGGGTCCAGCCCCGGTGGATCCAGGGAATTCGAAGCACGGACGGCGTCGGCGAGGAAAGATTTATTTATTCATTAATATGAAAATATAAGATTAGATTAAGAAGAAATAGTATAGTAGGAAATTTAGGCAGAGAAAAGATGCTGAATAACTTACCATATACTATTCTCAAACTTTCAATGAATTACCTGATTTAATCCTCACAAAGTCACATTCAGTAGGCATTGTCGTTTTCCCCATTTTGGAGGCAAGGAAATTGACAAAAAGAAAGGTTTTGTAAATTACTCCTGACTCTGCTGAAAACCATTAGAGTATATTGTCTCTCATCTGTGTTTGATAAAAGATATTTTTTAAAAGAAACCATCAAAGGTCTTTCCTGATGGTCCAGTGGTTAAGACTCTGCACTTTCACGGCAGGGGCACAGGTTCATTCCTGGTTGGGGAACTAAGATCCTGAGTGCCACAATATGTGGCCAAAAAAAAAAAGATAAGAAAAGAAAAAAAAATAAACCATCAAGCACAGCCAGAGGCCCTGATCTCAGAATTTAGAAATAACCAATGAATGTCGGAAATTTGGTCTCTAGTTCCTCTGCCTTTTCTAAATCCGGTTTGAAGGTCTGGAGGTTCTTGGTTCACATACTGTTGAAGCCTAGCTTGGAGAATTTTGTGCATTATTTTGCTAGCATATGAGGTGAGTGCAATTGTGTGGTATTGGAATGAAACCTGACCTTTTCCAGTCCTGTGGCCACTGCTCAGTTTTCCAAATTTGCTGGCATATTGAGTGCACACTTTCACGGCATCATCTTCAGGATTTGAAATAGCTCAGCTGTTGCCATGCTGCTGCTGCTGCTAAGTCTCTTCAGTCATGTCCGACTCTATGTGACCCCATGGACTGCAGCCTACCGGGCTCCTCTGTCCATGAGATTTTCCAGGCAAGAGTACTGGAGTGAGGTGCCATCGCCTTCTCCACAGCTGTTGCCATAGCAGCACTCAAACTTTCCTTCTGAAAATCCTGGGGAACAGGGACTCATAAACTTCTTATTAGGCTTCTGCCACAGATGCTTGCAGGTTAGATGGCCACTCAGGTATTTATTTATTTATTTTTCATTGAAGGATAATTTCCTTACTCTATTCTGTTGGTTTCTGCCCAACATCAACATGAATCAGCCACAGGTGTACATATGTCCCCTATGTCTCAGTTGTGTCCAACTCTTTGTGACCCCATGGACTGTAGCCCACTAGGCTCCTCTGTCCATGGGGATTATCCAGGCAAGAATACTGGAGTGGGTTGCTATGGCCTCCTCCAGGGGTGGACCCCCTTATAAGCCTAAAAGGGTGCACCCAAAATCTCGCATGCACCAGGACCCAGGGCAGAAGTGGTAATTTGAAAGGAGCCTTAACCAGACCTATCTGTTGATCTGGAGAATCTCCTCAAAAGGCAGGAAACAACTACAGCTCACCCTGCAGACAAAGACGCTGGCAGCAGCCATTTTAGGGTGCCTATTCTACCATGAGGACTCTGCTGCTGGCAAGTGCCATTTCAGAATCCTCCCTCTAGCTTATTAGTACCCAGCCCTGCCCACCAGTTTACTGGCACCAGTCCTGGCACACCTCAAGCCAAGCAGCTTGCCAACCTGGGACACAGCCTCACTCACCAACAAGTCAGTTGCCATAGGAGCTTCTGAGTCTCCAGTTACCCAAGAACCAGACTTGTCCACCAGAGGTCCCAGGACCCAGCCCCAAATACCGGTGGGCCAGTAGCCTATGCACTAGGCAATGCCTGGAAACCAACAGACCAGGGGTCCACCCATGGTAGTCAGCACACCACAACAGAAGGGCTCATGCAGCCCATACAGAAAGCACTCCTGCAGCATACAGCTCTGATGAGCAGAGGAAGTGACACAGTGTATTTAATGTGATCAAAGGGGAAAAACCTACAACAAAGAATACTCTACATGGAAAAGCTATTCAGAGTTGAAGAAGAGATAAAGACTTTTAGAGACAAGCAAAAGCTAAGTGTTCAATATCACAAAACATGCCTTACAAGAAATGTTAAAGGAATTTCTCTAAGCAAAAAAGAAAAGGCTATTGACACAAATAAGAAAAGAATAAAAAGCAAAGTTATAAGCTTTTGCACAGAAAAAGAAGCCATAAAGAAAATGAAAAGTCCATAGGTTTACAAACTGGAAGAAAATATTTACTAAGGATGCAATTGACATGAGCTGAATTTTTAAAATATGCAAATAACTCATACAAATCAATAACAACAACAACAACAAAGCAACCCAATCAAAAAATGGGAAGATCTAAATAGACATTTCTCTAAAGAAGGTGTGTGTGTGTGTGTGTGTGTGTGTGTGTGTGTGCACGCGCGCGCATATGTGTGCTCAGTTGTGTCCGACTCTTTGTGAATGTATGGGCTGTAGCCCATCAGGCTTCTCTGTCCATGGAAGTTCCCAGCCAAGAATCCATGGGGTCACAAAGAGTCGGACACGACTGAGCGTGTGCATGCACATGCACACACACACACACACATACACACACACACACGTCTTCTTTGGAGAATGTCTATTTAGGTCTTCTGCCCATGTTTTGATTGGGCTGAGTGTTTATTGTTGCTGTTGTTGTTAATTTGTATGAGGTATTTGGGAAATTAAGCCCAGACATTTCTTCAAAGAAGACATGTAGATGGCCAACAGGCCCATGAAAAGATTCTCAACACTGCTCATCTCACATCTGGACATATATCTAGAAAAGAGCAAAATTCTAATTAGAAAAGATACACGTACACCAATATTCATAGTGGCACTGTTTACAATAGCTAAAACATGGAAGCAACCTTAGAGTCCATCAACAGATGAATGGATAAGGATGTTGTATGCATATACAATGCAATATTAATCAGCCATAAAAAGAATGGGATTCTGCCATTTGTAACCATGTGGATGGACCAGGAGAGCATTACACTAAGTGAATTAATTCTGACAAAGACAAACTTTATATGATATCAGTTATATGTGGAATCAAAAAGTCAGTACAAATGAACTTTTTTACAAAGCAGAAACAGACACGCAGATGTAGATAACAAATTTATGGTTACCAAGGAGGGGGAATAAGTTGGGAGTATGGGATTAACAGATGCACACTACCATATATAAAATAGATAAACAGCAAGGATTTACTGTATAGCACAGGCAAGGTTATTCAATATCTTATAATAAACTATAATGGAAAGAATCTGAAAAAGAATACATATACATACATATATATATGTAAGTATAACCAAATACACTGCTATCTATATAAACCTCATGGTAACCACAAACCAAACATCTATAATGGACACACATACAACCAAAGAGAAAGGAATCCAAACATAACACTAAAGAATGCCATCAGATCACAAAGGAAGAGAGCAAAGAAGAAGAAATGAACAAAAAGAAAACAATTAACAAAATGGCAATAAACATACACCTACCAGTAATTACTTTAAATATAAATAGAATAAATGCTTCAATTGAAAGAAATAGAGTGGCTGACTGTACACAGAAACAAAACCCGCATACATGCTGCCTACAGGAATCTCCCTTCAGATCTAAAGACTCAGAAAGTGAGAGGAAAGAAAAAGGTATCCCATGCAAACGTAAATCAAAAGAAAGCTGGGGTAGGAACACTTGTATCAGATAAACTAATCTTTAAAACAGACGCCATAACAAGAGACAAAGAAAGACATTACGTAATGAACATGGAATCAACTCAAGAATATGTAACAACTGTAAATATATAGGCAGCCAACATAAGAGCACTAAAATACATACAGTACATACTAGCAAACATAAAGGAGAAACTGACAGTAAACATGATATTCAGGACTTTGACACCCCACTTACATCAATGGACAGATCATCCAGACAGAAAATCAATAAGGAAACACTGACCTCCAGTGACATATTAGACTTAATGGATTGACAGAGCATTCTATCCAAAAGCAGCAGAATACACATTTCCAAGTGCACATGGAATATTCTCCACAAAAGAAGTCTCAATAAACTTAAGAAAATTGAAATCATATCAAGCATCTTTTCCAACTACAATGCTGTGAGACTAGAAATCAACTACAAGAAAAAAAAAAAAACTTAAAAAACCCACAAACACGTGGAGGCTAAACCAAATGCTACTGAACAACCAATAAGTCATTGAAGAAATCAAAGATGAAATAAATAAATACCTGGAGACA
>SJYC01117603.1:0-22783 GCA_006408675.1 Madoqua kirkii
AAGTAATTGAAATAATTAGAAATACTAAAATAGTCATTTGTGCTTCTTTCCCAAAGGTGTTGTCTGGGGCAAGAGGTGTGGCTTATGTTCTTACTCCTCTAAGTGTCAGCAGTATGGGCATCACTTGAGGCACTTATTATAAAAGCACGGTCTCAGGCACTGCCCCACTACTGAAGCAGAACCTGCACTTTCACAAGACCTCAGTGCATGGCACGCACATTGACTTTTGGGGAACAGTGGCTTCCATAGCCCCATGGAGGCAGAATAAAGTAAGGGTGTTTGGATGACTATTTTTCCTCTGCCTCCTCTGGTCTTCAGAGACATGCCCTTATCTCCACTGAGACAGTGCTTGGCTTGTCGTCATTCACAGTTAAATTGGCCATCACTGCAGTGACTCATGGTCTGGTCTCACTGGGCTTAGTAGAACCCTCAGGATTTCCCACTCCACCTGAGTCCTGACTGCCTGCTCCATAACACTCTGGGAGGAGCCCTCTTAGCCCCAGCCCAGTGACTCCCCTTAAGAAGCTTCCCAGCTAGACCCTCAGCCCTTTCTGGGCCATGTGTATACCACATGGGAACCAAGAGTGGCTTAAGAAAGCAAAATCTCAAGGGGAAATAGGGAGAGGTTGGTCAAATGGTACACATTTTCAGCTGTAAGATGAATAAGGTCTGAGGATCTGATGTATAACATGGTGATTATAGTTGAAAACACTGTATTGTATAATTGAAATTTGCTAAGGACAACAACACGATATGTGAGGTGATGGATGTGTCAATTAACTAAATGGGTGAGGGGAGAGAAATCCTTTCACAGTATATACATATGTATCAAATCACCACAATGTACACTTTAGCTATCTTACAATTTTATGTGTCCATTATATAAGTCAGTAAAGCTGAAATGTTTTAAAACTGAAAGAATAAGAAAGCAAAACCTCAGCGAGAGCCTTGCTTTGCCTGACCACACTGTATTACAAAGTTTGGGGTCCGTGACCCAGGTAAGGAGGAAGAGTGAGAGTAGGGGTAGCCAAGGAAATCTCTCTCTAGAGTCTTAAACAGAGAGCTGAGCAATAGTTCTTCTTTTCTCTCCGTTAAGCTCAGTTATATCTGAAGCACCAAGGCCCAAAGTAAGCAAAATGTGAAGCCTTGTCTGATTCCTTTGGTCTCCAGTCACTCTCACCACCTTCCCATTTTCCCACCATCTCTGAGCTGCTAAAGGAGTGGACATTTTCCCCCTAACTTTCCTAAAGTCATATCTTTTTTCTTCCTGAGCCCAGATAACTCTTATTTGGTAAGCTAAGGGTATCTCCAGGATACTGAAGAATTTCCTCAACTAAGTATTCTAGGATGTTTCTACACAAAAAGGAAGATAAAATTTAAGGAAATTCTTGAGACACCTGTATGGCTTGCAAGGCATAACGTCTTGGCTGTGTCATCATTTTGGGGGATGACAGATACTGAATATTACCTGGGTGTTCATCATGGCATCTGTCCTGTTAAAAATTCTAACCTCTCCTTCCTTCCCTAGCTCTACCCCCAGGTAACTGAAAGCCTATGAAAGATGAGGGTAGTGATCTTGTACTTAGTCAAAAATTTAAAAGTAATAGAAAATTTTAAAAATAGCCCTGTTACATAATGGCTGTTTCTCATTTCTCAAGCCCCAAAAGTGAGTATAACAAAAGGTAGTCTCCAGACCTACTTCTAAAAGGCATGATCACTGTAAAAAAAGTGTAGAATATAGAAAAATATGTAATATATGTAATGTGACAGTGTAATAAACTTGGGCAAAAGACATGAACAAACATTTTACTGAAGATACACAGATGGCAAATAAGCACACAAAACACTGTTTAATATCATTATTTCTTAGGGAAATACAAATCAAACCACAATGAGATACCACTACACACCCAGTAGAATGTCTAGTAGAATTTAAGTAACTGGCCATACTAAGTATTTGCAAGGACTTGAAGCAACTAGAACAGTCTGACATTGCAGGTGGAATGTAAAATGGTACAATCACCGTGGGAAACATTTTGGCAGCTCAAGTTAAACTACATCTGCCACATGATTCAGTCATTTCACTCCTAGTTAGGTGCCCACAAGATATGAAAATATATGTTCAAATAAAGACTTGTACATCAATGTCCATAGCAACATTATAGTCAAATTGGAAACAACCTAAATGCCCTTCAGCAGGCAAATGGATAAACTAGTGTATCCATACCATGGGCTACTACTCAGAATAAAAAGGAATAAAGTATTAATACAGGCAGCAATATTGATGAATATCAAAATATGCTGAATGAAGGAAGCCAGATCACCACCCTCCCCTGACAAAAAAAGGGTGGTATAATCCCTGTTTGATTCCATTTATAGCAAACTCCAGAGAATGCAAACTAATTTATAGTAAAGCAGATCAGTGATTGCCTGGGAGATAAGAGAAGAGAGAGGGATGAACTATAAGGGGGCACAAGGAAACTTTTGGGGATGACGTAAATGTTTACCTTGATTGTGGTGATTGTTTTGAGGGTTGATATATATATACATACATATGCCAAAGCCAAATGGTACATTTTAAATATGTTCAGTTTATTGTACTTCAGTTATAGTTCAATCAAGTTTAAAAATTAAATGATTTCTCTTTCATTTGCCTGTAGGACCATCCAAGCATTTGTATAGCTCTGTAAAGACTCCAAAAAAAAGATCAACCTTGTTGCATTCTCCACATGGTGTACAGAGTAACACAACAGAACAAAAGGTAGAAAGCTGTATGTCTCAGTGCTTTGTATTGGCCTCTCATTTATCTGGTTAATTTTTCTTTCTAAGAGATATCCCCATTCACTGGGCATGGTACTGATTGGTTAGAAATAATGGAGTTCTACACAGATCTGAACCATCTTCCTGGTAGAGAAGGTTCTGAGTCAGCTTCATGCTAAATGAACCATGTAGTTGAGCAGAAACTAACAAATATTTGATGATGATAATGATGATGATGACGATAGCTAATGTTTATTGACAACCTGCTGTGGGCCAGGTCCTAGTAGAAGGTAGGGAAAGGCAGAAGGAAGGGAAAAGGGGGAAAGTAGGTGACATAGGATACAAAGATAGAAAAGACATTGCTGCTCTTGGGGATGCACTGTCCAGGGATCAGACACATAAACAAAAGTCCTTACAGTCAAATGAGAGGAGACTTTTGCTTTGCATAAAATACGAAGCACAGAAAGTGTGGAAAAATAGCCCTGCCTAGAGAAATCTAAAAAAGCTTTATAGAAGGAGGGCTTCATTGAATTAGGTCTTGAAATATGAGTGGGAAGTTTTCAGATGCGTAGATGTGAGGATGTAGTGAGGCAGTATTGCAGACATGCTTACAGGGTTAAGTGAAAGCATGAAAGTTCAAGCCAGCAAAACCAGAGCAGTGGGACAGAAGAGACTGACATGGCAGCTGAAGCCAGAGCTTTGCATCCCTCTTGAAGTAGGAATTTACTCTCTCAGTAGTAGAAAGCCATTGCCGGTTTTTGAGCAGGATGTGAGATAAGAATGATTTGGGTTTTAAAAGATACTCTAGTTGCAGTGTGAGATAGCTACATAGAGGAGATTAGAAGCAAGATCCTTTTGAGTCTACTGGGATAGTCCAGATAAACATGATAAAGGCCTGAACTAAGGCTGTGACAATGAGGGTGAACCAGAGGCCACAGATTTAAGATATATCAGAGTCAGAGTATGTCAGAATTTGGTGACTCAACAGATGTGTGGACCCAGAGAAAAGGAGATGACAATGATGGTGATGATTTAATTTTTGTGTGAGGTTTTGTATGCTCTCATAGTGTTGAGGCCTACTTCTATCTCAGAACACATTATCCTCCATCATATTTGTCTGTCTTTTCTACTGGGTGATAAACTTCTTGAGGTCAGAAATTACGTATCTTAGTTCCAGGCAGTGGACTCAATAAACATTAGACTGGATTAAACTAGCCTTATCTGAAATAAACAGAATAATTCTATGCTTTTTGGAATGGAGCACTGGATTATTATTATTGGTTATAGGATTATTATACCTATAACCAAAATGTAGAAGACAGACAAGTAGTAAGTTTGAAAAGATAGGAAAAGATAGTGTACCTGGGTACAATATAAGCTTCATTTTAAACTAGTTAAAGTGAGGTACCTGTAAAAGATATCCAGTAAGAGGTTAATAATATGTGTTAGCATTGAGACCAGCACCTAGTAGAGAGGTAGAGATGAAGGGAAGAGGGAGATATTTATTTTTCTGATTGCTTTAGAATCAGCAAAAGTGTCTTTTAGAAGAATAATTACTAATTAATTTTTTTCTTGAATTTTAATCCATACAGAAAGATAGAGAAACAATTAGGACATCATGTCCTCCAAATGATGGAGGTAAGAAAATGCACAATATTTATAATTGCTCTGATATCTTTTGGTTAAATAATTCATTTTGTCATATAGTCTCCCAAGTTATGCTTTTTTCTCTGATTATAAAATCCATGATTAATTTGATAAAGGAAGATAGAAGAATTGTCCATGGTTTTAAATATAAGCATCACATTTTTAAGTGATTGCTGGAAGAACAGGCCTTGTGGAATGGACAAGGTGTGAGGAAGTTAGAGTCTCTGCTGTGACTGCCTCTGTAAGTTCCTGACAGTGCGGCCATTAGAGAGTCCCAGTGAAGAGAATTCTCCTCAGGAAGGTCTCTTTTACCATCTTTTCTCCCCAGACATAAAAATCCATCCTATTTCCCATCTCCCAGGGCTGGACTAGAGATTAGCTAAGTTTCTGTTCGTCTCCGTAAAAGATTCCCATACGTAACCTCCACACTTACTAAGAGCCCTGGGACATCTTCACCTGGGCGGCCCATGAGTACCTCAGATCCAACATGTGCAAAACCAAATTCATCCCCAAACCAGCACTCTGTTCCTCCTAACTTTATTCAGGCACAAAACCTGAGTCATTTTTGACTCTTTGCTATTTGCTCCAGTTCAGTCTGCCTCCTTAAATTCTCTCATAACTTTCCCTTCCTTTCCATTCATGCTTCCTGTGCCATTAAGTATTAGTTGCCCAGCCGTGCCCAACTCTTTGCAACCCCATGGACTGCAGCCTACCGAGCCCTTTTGTCCATGAGATTTCCCAGGCAAGGATACTGGAGTGAGTTGCCATTTGTAATAATTAGTCTCCAATCTCTTTTTCTTGTTGATCTGTCCTACATTTTGCTGTGAATGTAACCTTCCTGAAATACAGCTTTGGACATACAATTCCTGTACCCAAAAGTCCTCTGTGGTTCCCCTTTGCTTACTAAATGAAGTGTAGAACAGTTTGTTCTAGGGCAGGGGAGTGGTGGGAAGTTTAGCTGGCAAAGTAACTTACAGCCAGGGAGTTCAAGCTTGTCCCTAATGGCAGCAGTGGGCCCCTGGAAGCTGGTAAGCAGGGGACTTCACAAAAAGGCATGTTATACTCAGAGATACTGCCTTAACTTCCATAAATAAATACATTCTTGATTATGGTAATTTTAAACTTTATGGCAGCCCAGCAAGGAGAACTGTATGATTTTTTCATATTTAAAGTTACCTCTTCTTTTCCCTAGAAATTACTACACTTCAGAGTCCAGCTGTTTCTGCGAAAACACCAAGTATCTGTAGATACTCTCTACAGGATACTTCAAAACAACAGGCAAGTAACTTTCTTTTGTCCCAGATACACACAGAAACAATGATGTATAAAATGAGGATCAAGATTGACATAACACAATTTCATTCATTAAATGACAATTCAGAACAGTCGTCTTCCCTGAAATTAACCATCCTATAGTAAGATTTTATTTCTAAAAATTGAAATGCGAATCCACAGTAATAATCCTGTCACTTCAGACTTCCAGTGCTTATGGCTATCTGTTGTGTTAGTGTTGCCATACTCTAAGTGTAGGGACATATCAATAACAACTAGTAAGCTAACAAAAGAAAACCCGGTGAGCCTGAATTTTTAAATGTGTTAAATAGATCCAAAATTTGAATACTTGTCTCAATTCTTAATGGAAATTACCAGAAACAATGTGAGTGTTCTCACTTAGCTCTTAGGTATGTTGGCTTCTTAAAAGATGAGCTTCAAGTCCAGTCACACAGGAAGCAACATATTGGACTTTCGTGAATCATTTCTCTTCTCATGCTGATGGGTTGTACAGAGATAGCCATACGGGACTTTCGTGAATCATTTCTCTTCTCATGCTGATGGGTTGTACAGAGATAGCCATACGGCCTCACCCTCTCCCCTTTGTGGTCAGTGATCACTCAGTCAATGGTGGGAAATTGACAACAAACATTTAGGGCACAGCCTCTGGTCACAGCATCTGTCATTTCTGTGGGTCACCAATTGGTCATTCACTTTCAGACCCAAACCCACATCGTTGGCTCCATTAGCACTGTATTAAATGACTCACTTGTTCTAAAAAGTTAACACAGTTTCCTATATCCTATGTTAAATGCATAGTAAGTGACAGACTCAATTATATATAACTCTTCAAATGTAACATGTTAGCCACAATATGCTTTTCTGTATAAACAAATATTTATGAAATACCTGCTATGTCCAGGGTGCTGTGCTACTGTATTAACATCCATAATCTGTATTCTCAGTATCTGAAGAAAGAATCTTAACTACCTTAAGATAGTATATTAGTTGCACATCAGGAGTTAATAACTTTTTTCACTTGCCTCACTGTGCACGTATGCTAAGTCGCTTCAGTGGTGTCCAACTCTATGCAACCCTATGGACAATAACCCACCAGGGTCCTCTGTATACAGGATTCTCTGGGCAAGAATACTGGAGTGGGTTGCCATTTCCTTTTCCATGCCTCACTATAAAGCCAGGAAAAAAAAAGTATTTTCTGAGTGTATTATGGCTGGCAAACTTAATACTATCAGTATATATATTACTCCCAAAATAAGCAATAAACAAATTTAGACCATCTGTTTTTTAAGGCTTTAAAATACATTGGACAATATGAGTAAGTCAAATTGTCACAAATACCTAATTTGGTTTGAGAAATAGTATGACCACTTTTATCACAACAAGAGCCTGGTGGGCTGCAGTCCATGGGGGTCGCGAAGTGTCGGACACTGAGCAACTTCACTTTCACTTTCCACTTTCATGCACTGGAGAAGGAAATGGCAACCCACTCCAGTGTTCTTGCCTGGAGAATCCCGGGGACGGAGGAGCCTGGTGGGCTGCCATCTCTGGGGTCGCACAGAGTCAGACACGACTGAAGTGACTTAGCAGCAGCAGCAGCAGGAATTCTGTAAGCCTTTGAATTATGTAAGTAATGGAAACCAAATAAAACATGTATATTTATGATAAATAGACTTCTAAAATCACTTTATTAAATTTCTGTGAGACATAGGTGGTGTTCAAATTGTTTCGAAACTCCTTTAAGGATTTTTTTTTTCATTTTTCTTGTGGCACGTATAGGTGACATGTGCTGATTTGAATGGGGAAAAGGCCAAGAAACCAAGCTTAAACTATGAGCCAGGTAAACATTATCAACAGTTACTAAGGAAATCTTGCAATCCATTAATACATTCAACTAACATTTACTAAGCTTTTGCTACACGCCATGCACTATACTAATTATTGAACAAAGTAGAGAAGCCATGGTTCCTACCCTGGAGTTTACAGTGTAGTATAGAACAGTCATGCCAGTAATCACAACACAATATAATAAGTGCAATAAAGGAGGTAAATACAAAGTCCACTGTAAACATAGGGGAGACAAGGAAGCTTTTACAGAAGATGCCACAATTGAGCTCAGACATGAAGAATGAGAAAGAATTTTCTAAGCAGACAAATGGAAAGAGAACTTCCAAGAGAAAGGAATACATTTACCAAGATATATAGAGCCTGTGGGTTTGTGGAAATGCAGATTTTTTTTTTTTCAGAATTGTTTTAGCTAAAAGTTCAAGTCAGAGAATTACAGAAGATGAAACTTGACTGGTAGATATTGGTTGATCATTAATATTCTGGTAAGCTGTGCGAGGAGATCTACCTTTTATCCTATTATCAAAGTACAACTATCAAAGAATATTGACAGGAACCTAATAAGGTCAGAATTTGCCTTTTCTACCCACAGAGATAGAAAATGAACTTCTGGTTACCAAAGGGGAAAGTGGGTTGGGGGAATGAATAAATTAGGAGTTTGGGATTAACAGGTACACACTACTATATATGAAGTAGATAGACAACAAGGACCTACTGCATAGCATGGGGAACTATATTCAATGTCTTATAATAACCTATAATGAAAAATAATCTGAAAAGGGATGTGTGTGTATATATATATATATGTATATATATATAAAATATAATATAATATATGTATAACTGAATTATTTTGTTGTACACCTGAGACAAACACAACATTGTAAATTAATTATACTTCAAAAAATGACCCAAAAAAGAAAGAAAGAATTTGTCTTTTTTAAAAAAGGAAAGCAGAATTAGAGGTGAGGGGACTTGAGACAATGAGACAATAAAAATAATAGCATATTGAACACTTACTATGTACCAGGTACTAAGCTAAACTGTATTCTCTCATTTAACCCTCTGAACAACAAAACTATTTTACTTAGCATTTTACATGTGAATAAACTAAGTCTCAGAGTTGTAAATTATCATGTCCAAGATTTCACATAACATGTGGCAAAGCCAGGTTTGTCTTAATCAATACCACACTGCCCCTTATTACAATTAAGAGGCTATTATGACAGTCAAAGCTAGAAATGAGTCCTGAACAAAGTCAGTGGCAGTAAAGATGAAGAGCTGGGCACAGATTTGACTCAGACTAAGAAAGGCAAATGGATGAGATCTGGCTGCTGATTGAATGTGGGAGAAGAATGAATTGAAGACAACGCCCATATTTCTAGTACAGGCAACTTAATGGATTAGTTCAGCTTTGAATATATTGAGTCTGAGGTGCCTGAGGGCATCCAAGTGGGACATCTAAGTGGAGCAGTCAAGGGGGCAGTTATAGGTATTGGTCTAGGATGCATGGGAGAAGAAATGAAAGGAACGCCTTATGTCAGAACCTATGGGAAATAATAAAAGCTGTTCCCATAGGTTTGATATAAATGTTCTTTTTAAGGTAGGGTTATACTTTCTCCTCTTTATTCCATCTTTGATCTAAGAGTTATCTTTAAGTATATTTCCTAATTATCAAGAAATTCATATTTTTAGTCACATTTTTAAAGTTAGATTCAGAGAATGTAACCTGTAAATATTCAACACATTGAAGTTGTTGACGTTTTCTTTGTGGCCAAATATGTGATTGATATTTTGAAAGTGTTCCATAGACATACAAAAAATATATATTCTCTATTTAAAGCAAATCTCTAAGCACAGCCCATACTCAAGGGGGAAAAGAATTAACCCCCACCACTTGGAGAGAGTATTATCAAATAATTTGTAGATGTATTTTAAAAACACCACAACAGTATTATCTTCACACTTATTTTTTCAAGTATGTGCACTATTAATTCCAGCTCCTTCCTTTCAAAACTGTATACTCTCAAACGTACACTCACACGCAAACTTAAGAAAGTACACAGAATTGAAGTTAACTTTGATGCAGATCATTGGAATTCATTGATTATTCAAAATACATGTTAAAAAATTTTTTTTTAATTTTTTTAAAAATCAAAATACATGTTATATTTATTGGGAGAACAATAGCTATTCACCTTGACTTTGAACTGACTTTTAATTGGTAACATTACTTTTTATTATTCAAAGTATTCTGTTTGTCTAAGACTGTTTAGTCATGTATGTGCATGACTGATGGCCTTCCTCAATGGCTCAGAGGTAAAGAATCAGCCAGCAATGCAGGGGACATAGGTTCAATCCTTGAATTGGGAAGATCCTCTGGAGAAGGGCATGGCAACCCACTCCAGTGTTCTTGCCTGGAGAATCCCACGGACAGCGGAGTCTGGTGGGCTACAGTCCATAGGGCTGCACAGAGTTGGACACAACCAAAGCAACTTAGCACGCACACACATGCATAACTGACATACACCATCCCAGTATTCCTATGGACATATTCTGCATGAAGACTTGCTTTAGTATCATTATCCAGAAATAGTTACTAAAATCCACTTATGGAACTTTGCTAGATGGCATACAAAGAATGTTAGTATTTAAGTGGGAAGAGTTAACACATATGTTAAAGAGTTAATTGAACAAATAAATGT
This sequence comes from Madoqua kirkii, assembly GCA_006408675.1. NCBI lineage: Eukaryota > Metazoa > Chordata > Mammalia > Artiodactyla > Bovidae > Madoqua > Madoqua kirkii. Next base: position 10,248 of record SJYC01117603.1, read on the forward strand.
TCTTGAGTGCTTACTATATGCCAGGCACTGTAAACTAGTACAATACAGCATCAGTTCAGTTCAGTTCATAGTAACTCCTATAACAGAGGGATGTATAAGGCTCTTCAGGAGCTTGACAGAGAACACCTGTCTATCTGGGCAGATATAAAGGAAGGCTCTCTGAAGGAGGTGACACAAGCTGAATGAGTCCTAAAGAATGAGAAGTTTTAAAAAGGGACATGAGTTACAAGGGAAATAGTGAAGGCAGAGGAACTGTGTGTTGTTCAGTACTTCTGGAGCAGAGAATATATGTAGAATGGTGACCATAGATGAGGCTGATGAGGTAGGCAGTCACCCCAAATCTTAAGGTATTTGATGCCTGTCTGGTAGTCCCCGGAGGATTTTAAAAGAGTGTTGACAGCAGGGAATGAAAGACCTATTAAGGGACTTCCCTGGTGGTCCAGTGGATAAGACTCTGAGCTCCTAATGCAGGAGATCCAGGTTCAATCCCTGATCAGGAGCGAGATCCCACATGCTGTAACAAAAAAGTCCCATATGCCACAACGAAGATGGAAGATTCTGAGGCTGGAACTAAGACCCAGCACAGCCAAATAAATAAATAAGTAAAAGTATTTTTTTTAAAGAAGACCTATTAAGATATGTTAATTACAATTTTACAAGTAGCCTGTGAAGGATACCAACAAATAGTAATTTTCTTTTTCTCTCTGAAAATTCATCTGCAGCTCCCAGAGTCTCCTTTATTCACGACTCACCAATTAGGCAAGTATCTAAGAATGCTAATAAAGGAATGTGTTATTTTAAAATTAGTATTTAAATAATTACACAAGAGTGCTGCTTGAATCCTCTACTCTTGTAGTTTTACTTGTCTGTACTAAAACTCTCACCTTTTGCAACCTCTCAGGACTAAGCTAAAATTGTAAAGTAGGCAAAGTTAATAATTCATGCTCTTCCAGTTCCTTCTCTGATCTCACTTTAGTCCTGGGCTCTCCTCATAGGCAATACTTTGACTCCCTGTTCACATAGCACTACTACTTCTAGGATGTAGATCTGTTCTTTTCCCCTGTCCCCACTCAAAAATGCATTACTTGTACTATTTGAGGTTATTGGTTTCAAATGATGGTAAATTAGTTTACCACATAGTATTAATGATGTAATCTGTTACTCCCTAAGGATATTTGCATTTTCATCCAAAGTAAATCAATTTCTCATTATGTAAAATAAAGGCCAGTGGAGAAGTTCTCTTTTGGCCTGGGGCCTTTCAGCTCTCAAACATTGGTGGTCACCCATTCTGCTGATGTCCTGTTCCCCTCAAACTTGAATAATAGTTCATGCATATAAAATATCTCCTTATGGAACATACATACCTAATACTATCATCTTTTATAAACCCTCAACAAACCAAATTAGGTTCAGGATAATTTTTATAAATCCCAAACTCTGATGAATTGGTTAGGTAAAGGGAAGTAGTGTATGGTGGTAAATGGTGTTGATGTTCAGACCAGGCTTCTTAGAAAAGGATTTTGAGGTAGGAGTAATTACAGTCAGTTTGGTTTGCAGACGGCTTACGGGGTACAAGGATGCTGAAGGAAGGAAACTGACTAGCTCAGTATCAAGGTAGTTTCAAGAAATAAAGGTGAGAGAGTGTGTGCATTATAGAGTGTTAATTCCGGCCTGCCTATTCTTCCTGTCCCCACTATCATCCTAGACTACAGAATCACTTGTCTTTTCAACAGCAAATGTTCTGGATAGCGCTTTATTATAAAAATCAGCTAAGATGAAGAGTTATGCACAGGACCCAGAGCTGCTCTCTCATTCCTCACAAATACACAAGTTAAGATACCTTTAGCTGAGCCTAGGACAATTCCAAGCCAGAACACAAGAAAACACAGCTAGAATACCATCTGGTATGGCTCTGCCCATTGCACCCATGCCACACCTCTTTACCTTACAGGAAAGAACACAGGTTCAAGGCCTTTGGCTTAGTCCTGTTATTCTGATGCAGCTCCTTGCTCCCTGAGACTTAAGTGTGGGTGCGTTATGTCTGTTCCATCACCTACCTCCTCTCTCTTCTCTTCCTCCACCTCCTTAGTTCTGTTTTTTCTAATGGTAGCATAAAAGACATACACTGTAAACTTCAGTTCAGTTCAGTTCAGTTCAGTCGCGTCTGACTCTTTGTGACCCCATGAACTGCAGCATACCAGGCCTCCCTGTCCACCAATTCCCAGAGTCCACCCAAACCCATGTCTATCTAGTTGGTGATGCCATCCAACCACCTCATCCTCTGTCGTCCCCTTCTCCTCCTGCCCTCAATCTTTCCCAACACCAGGGTCTTTTCAAATGAGTCAGGTGGCCAAAGTATTGGAATTTCAGCTTCAACATCAGTCCTTCCAATGAACACCCAGGACCAATCTCCTTTAGGATGGACTGGTTGGATCTCCTTGCAGTCCAAGGGACTCTCAAGAGTCTTCTCCAATACCACAGTTCAAAAGCATCAGTTCTTCAGTGCTCAGCTTTCTTCACAGTCCAACTCTCACATCCATTCATGACCACTGGAAAAACCATAGCCTTGACTAGACGGACCTTTGTTGGCAAAGTAATATCTCTGCTTTTGAATATGCTATCTAGGTTGGTCATAACTTTTCTTCCAAGGAGTAAGCGTCTTTTAATTTCATGGCTGCAGCCACCATCTGCAGTGATTTTGGAGCCCCCCAAAATAAAGTCTGCCATTGTTTCCACTGTTTTCCCCATCTATTTTCATGAAGTGATGGGACTGGATGCCATGATCATAGTTTTCTGAATGTTGAGCTTTAAGCCAGTTTTTTCACTCTCCTCTTTCACTTTCATCAAGAGGCTCTTCACTTTCTGCCTTAAGGGTGGTGTTATCTGCATATCTGAGGTTATTGATATTTCTCCCGGCAGTCTTGATTCCAGTTTGTGCTTCATCCAGTCTGGCATTTTGCATGATGTATTCTGCATATAAGTTAAATAAGCAGGGTGACAATATACAGCCTTGACGTACTCCTTTTCCTATTTGGAACCAGTCTGTTGTTCCATGTTCAGTTCTAACTGTTGCTTCCTGACCTGCATACAGGTTTCTCAAGAGGCAGGTCAGGTGAGCTTAATAAAATAGAATTAGGAACCAAAAAAATCAGGACAAGAGGATGCCAATGTGATAAGATAGTGACGGGGTAAACAGTAGTAATAATTAAACAGATTTAGTGATAGAATGGACCACACGTATGTATGATCAGGAGGTATAAGGCATCACCCCAAGCTAAGGGCCTGAGGTACCAATAGAGGATCACGCATTAGATTAAAACTTAGATATTCAGAAGTATTAGGCAGACAGACTAAAATGTAGTCTTGTTACATTAATCTTCAAGGGATGATTGGCCAATTATTTTCTGGACTAAAGTAAGGTTGCATAGAGGAAAAGGTTAGGAACAGAAAGGTTATGTTGATAGGTTTATAATATGGCAAATTAAACTCTGAAAAACTGGGCCTTATCTTTGGGGCTTCTAAACTAATTGTCATTAATATCACTGCCCTCTTTAAGAAGTAAAATGTTGGCAGTACAAACGAACCTAAACCTTTGACACTTTAGTAGTATCAACCTATCAGGGAAAACCACTGAAGACTAGAGAAAAGTGGATGTAATATCATGGCACTCCTAGAATTGTGGTGGAACTTTCCCACATAACCATGAGTTTATTTGCATGTTTCTGCTCAATTGACTCCGATGAGAAACTGATAATTTGTGGCAAACTCCAGATTTGTATCCAATATTACAACTAATTTCTAGTGGTCTGTCTTATATAAGGTGTTTTTTTTTTTAATCTGTATGGTTAGTGTTGTTCTTAGGTCTGTGCTGTTTCCTTTTATCTTAAAGTATGCCTTTGGGACAGAAAGTCTGTGGAGATAGGTAGAAACATACATAGGACTCCACTTGCTGCCTATGGTATGAGGTTAGGGAGAGCAGGAAAAAAAAGAATCTGGGTGTGTTAGATTGCAGAGGATCTACAAAAAGGAAATTGTGCTGGAGATGGCCTGAGAAACTGGGTCTCAGAAAAATTAATGAAGCCAAAGGATAGGAACTATGTCACTGATGGTGAGCATTCATGTTCTAGGTTCCATATTGCAAAAAGGTATTAATCCTAGGATAGGCTATTGCTGCCTAACCCTAGCTGAGACCTTTTCCTACTAGTGTTAAAGTTGTCATTGCACAGTCTGACTGTATGTCTCAAAATTGGATTGTTAGGCCTTGGTAGAAAAAAGTAAATTTGATAACATAAGGGCAGGCCAAGTAAAAATGAAAATAGAGCACCATGTTTCCTTTAAGAAGGTCAAAAGGTTATGGCAAGGGGTCCATGGAGGCAGTAAAATATGAAAGTAAATCAGACTTAGGCTTTCATTTTTTTTTTAACTTTTTGTTGTTATCCTATAATCTACATGATTTTGTTGTTCTCTTGCTACAATTTAATAAAATATAATTTTGGTTCCATGTAGTAGATCAGAATAAATAATCCTTATTAGAACATAGAAGAGAATATTGTGATACCTAGAAAGGGGCTCCATCTAATTTGGCTTTGCATATCATCTGAAACCCATTATTTTAATGTCATTGTCAGTAATCATACATAGATCTTCTACTGTGGGGTGAGGAGAGGAGATTAGGAATTTTGAGGGGGTGAGTAGAAAGTGAATTATCAGAAAGCTCTGATCAAGCAGGGCAGGTGGAAAGAACTAGCCCATCCCCTGTCTTTCCAACCCCAGGCTCTTCTCAACTCACTAGGAACAAACATGGCTAAGGTGGATCAAGAGTGGCAATATCAAGTGTTAGTTTATACAGCACCTATTATTCTGCTGTTCATGCCGCAATTATTCTGCATAATAATTCTTCTGGGTAATAGAGCATGTCCTATGCCCAGGGGCCAATATCTAAATAAGAGGATAAATTAGGGGATTAGATAAAAAAATAAAGCTTATTCTTCTTTGTGAATTGCTGGGGAGAAAATAAAACTCCCAAGCACAAAACAAGTAATTTGATTCAATGATTAGGAATTTGGAGGAAACTTACATAAATGATTAACCATAAGTAATAAAATCAATCTCTTTTTATTTTTTCAGAAGAGAATACCATCCAAATCGCCGTCAAGAGAAAGTATGTATGATGGAATTCACTATAGAGCAATTAAGGATATTTTCTAATATGTTATTAGAGAAAAATCTGTGAATCAGACTACCAGCAAAATCATCTGTTGATTTTAGTCAGTTTTCTTCTTTGCCTTTTTCTCTTCCTTGATTTTCACTCTCTGTTAATCTTGAATTTTGCCAAGGTCCAAAATTATTGTTCAAAGAGTTATTGTTACAGGGGGTACAAAGTTACTATATTGCCATTTTGCCCAGGGGCCTCAGGAGGGTAGATTGGGGGAGCTTTGGGAGGTGTAGTCATCACAAAGAAAACATCCAATACCACACACTCACTCTATAATGGGAAGGCATTACAGGAAATGCCTTTGCAGACCCTTGCAGATCTGGCTGAAGGGCTGAGCACCCTGCCTCTCAGGTAAGTGAACCAAGATGCCTCGATCTATCTCGTAATTCTCCTGAGAGTAAGAAGTATCTTAGGATGGCTACTCCATCAAAAGAAAGGGGTCTCAAGAGAGCTACAACTTGGACCAGGCGAAGAGCATAAGGTAAGTCTGATAAGCCCCAACTTTGAGGCTAGACAGAGGAAACATGAGCTAAAAAGGGGTTCAGGGGAGTAGCACAGACACATACTTTTTCACACGTACATGGGAATTTCATAGACCGTCCAACAAACACGAAGGCTGAGACATAACTGGCACCAGGAAGATACTTCTTAGTTTAGTAGTATAGTGAAAGTGAGCTAAAAATCAGATTCTACTTACCACATTTCACTTCATTAAAAACTTGTCCCAATTTTATATGCCAAAGTTGGACGTGCTTCTTCTCAGCTACCCTAAGAGTAATAATGTAGATCTACTTACTGTACATTATCTCTGGTAATAAGAAAATAGTATGTATTGAAATGCTTAGCTCATGTGTGTTGTAACAGACTTTGATCAACTTAGACCAAGAAGGTGAGTAACTTATTTATTAATGTTTAAATGTGATTCTTAGAAGTGTCTGATTTAGGTCATGTTTATGTAAAACAAGTGTTTTTCAACCGTATGCTGTCATTTCAAATTATTAATATGTTCTTCAAACTCAGTAGCCATTTTCTGGTCTACATGGTAGGTGAAAAAAATGCATTACAAGAACTAGATAGTAGTAATGTTTGCATAACACTGTGAATGTACTTAATGCTGCTCAACTGTATAATTTAAAATGGTCAATTTTATGTTATGTGCATTTTATCACAATAAAATATACATTAAGAAATTTGGGAAATGGATTCTAATAACATGACTTTTCCTGGAGGTGTCCTTCAAACCTTCTCTAAGTGGTCAAGAGAGAATAATACTACATTCAGCAAGGTGTTAACTTTTCTCTGAATGTTGGCCTAACCTTGAACAATCTGAAGCTAACTTCAGAGATAATTGTAAATTAACAACCACATGATAGGGAATCCAGTGCCCAAATGCCAGGATATCAAACAATGCACAGCTAAAATGCCAGGCATCCAGCCTTTGCTGCCACTGGCTTATAGCCATAGCATTGAGAAACAGTTCCTGTGGAAGGTACACATGCTTGGTCTGGCTGTCTTGAGGATAATAACAACTTTAAAAAGAATGCTATTTTATTATAGGCAAAAGGATTTTTATGACCCCCAAATATATCTGCAATAAGTAAATGTACACAAACAGTTACAGAGTCTGGCAGATGCTCTTGTTGTCTGCCCCTAGTCCCCTGTCTAAGCTATAACAATAAACACAATTAACGATGAGGAAATGGCTGTTCAAGTCCAGACCCTGGGTTTCTACTTCAGCACTTACTGAAAGAGACCCAACTTCCCTCAAGTGCTCCACTTTCTGGCTGTTTGAGCCAAGTTCGGGCCCAGCCTTTTTTCCTTCTGAAATTAATGTATTTGTTTCTTGAGCTGACTTCTGCCTCCCAATCTAAGACAGTTTGCACTGATAATCTTTTATTGGACCTAAGCCTGTTCATTTCCCTTAAATCATCAGTGCTAATTGTTGCCCATTGATTAAACTTAAACAAGTAGTCATGGTAATTTGCATATGCAAATCAACACAGTCAATTGACCGAGAAAGGCAGCAACAGACCAGGCAGGGAGCCCACAGGCTGACCTCTCCACAGTGAGGCTTTATTTTTCACCCTCATCTCCTAGCTAAACAGATGTCTAAGTAAAAGGAGACTCTGTCCACAAAGGCACATATGTGTTTGAACTGCAAATTTGTTTCATGAAATAGTTTGTTAGAGGCCATCTGGTTTTTTTAAGTATCGCTTGGATCATAAAATAGTCTTACCTCTTGCTAGAACATTTGTTTTCTGTGAGCTTGGCTATTTTTTTCTAATCAAGAAGCCATTTACCCTCAGTAATAAACTATTATATAGTTCCAAGGGATTTTTTTGTTTTGTTTTCTTCTGCTTTACTTTTCAATGAGTGTACTGCTTTATTAACATTTAAATTTCACCAACAGTGAGCTCAAGTATATGCTAGGCATATGTTCAGATTTTTGAAATAAAGATAAAATGGACAGCTTTAAGGGTGCTACACTGCACAATAAATATTCAACAATTAGACAATCTAGGGGATGATATAAGTATACATTTAGGAGCACAAGTATAGCGTCCAAGAGATTTTGAATCAAAGGAAATCTTATTCAAAAAATAGATCATAGCCATAGAAAAATAAACCAACTTGAAATTAATCTGGTGTTCTAAATAGTTTTCCTATGTTCTGTTTATACACTATGGCTGGATTCTAACTATGCATTGTTTGATATAAGGAGTTAAAAGTTAGTTGCTGTCCCTAAAACAAGTAATTTATACATGATTTCCCGTCTATCCCCACTCACCTCCTTTCCAGGTAACTTCTGAAGAACTGAACAGTATAATTCAAAATGTAATGACCTGGGTCGTGGCTGCAGTTACCAGTGTATTATACCCAGCCATCACAAAATATGAAGAAACATTGCAAAATATTACATGCCCAATGCCTGATAACTCCACCCTCTCTTCTGATAGTGAGAGTTGCTGTGGCACATGCTGTGAGACATTTCTACATGAAACAAGTAAGATGGTTCAGGCAGAGCCCTGTACAGAGGCAGCTCACAGGTCAATAGAGCAACCAGTGGCACCATCAAAATCATCTTTTGCCCATAAAGAAAGAACAGATGTAGAAATAACAGATCACAAGAAAGAACACTTGGAAAACAAACCTAAAGCCCCCAAACCCAAATATAATGAGATATCTGAATCCTCCAACCTTAAAACCTGTAAATCTGATAGTCACCTTGTTGTACGGATTGAAGCAGACACTAGGAAATTTAAAGATGCTACCACTGAAACAGATGGCCTAGAATGCCCACTGTCTTCAGATGAAAAAGCAAAAGCTATCAGTGAGATTCACGAGTTAAATAATGTTTTTGTTAACTTTAAACATCATCTAAAAGAGGAAGCTGAGTTGGTTTTAAGAAACATTTTTCAGGAAATGGTGTCTGAACTAACCCAGACCATCCCCACCCTTTCCTCTGTTACGACCGAACCTTTGCCTCTCCAAACTGACACTGACAAAGGAGACTTGCTCTCCAGTGTTGATATCTCCTCAGCAGCTGCTGAAATTATGGGAAATGTGCTTGAGAAGTTACAGTCTGCAGTTAAGAAAACATGTACTGAGGAATTTTCACCAGAAAATATATCAGTTCACTTTAAACCAGATTTAGTCAGTGGAGAATATTTTGTTTCTCCAAAGGAAAAAACTTCAGAAGTTTCACTGTCTTATGCTTTGGAGAACATGAATGATGTTGCAGAGGACATAGTTCGTGTGATTTTAGAAAAGCTGATGGTCTTTGCATCTTCTAAGCAAAGTGAATTGGCTCATCTTAAAATCACTACTGACCCAGCTTCTCAGCAACACAGAGAAGATCCAACGTATACGTTCCTTCAAAGAGCCAGCAAACGGAAATCCAGTGCTAAGACTGATGTTGCCAGTTTGATTGGCAAAGAAGAAATGCAAAATTTAGTGTCAACTATTTGTTCCCAGTCCTCTCTGGTTGGTTATATAAAGGAAGCAATCAGCACTATACTAGGCTATATACAAGTTGGACTTCATAATGAAAAGTTAGTTGCAACTGAAGAAACAGTGATCATCCTACAGCTACTTGATGCTCTCTTGGCTCAGCTACATCAGAAACCAGTGAAAACAGATGTCCGAAAGAGCAAACAGTCCAGAATGAGCAGTCCCTCTGGAACTGAAGAAAGGAACAGACTCACCAGGATTGGAGTAGCTGGTGCTCCTAGGTGTGGAATCCTGTTTCCACCTATTAATGTTCCTGGTGTGGTCCTTTATTCTGAAGACAAAAATGAAGAAATAGACAGAATTGTAGAAAATGTATTGATTTCATCTATCAAAGACGAAAAAGCAAAATTACAAGAACAGGTTCCTGACTACTGGTTAACTGAGGGAAATGCTGATTTTAAACGCAAAAGAAATATGAACTTACCTACAAAGCCTGCTTATGGACACAAAGTAGCATGTCATGATCAGGGATTAAATACTGACCTTCCAACTTTTAATAAGGACCCTTTAAAGGACAAGCCAGGTTTGAATAAAGACATTTTGCTTTTCAGTCAAGATGAAACATATCAAATAGAAAAAGCCTCAGAAGATATAATTAGGAGTATTTTAGCAAAGATGTTCAAAGATCTATCTTCTGGGCCGTCTGATCACTCAGACTATGAAGATGGTAGTGAGGCTTCACTTCTTACCTCAAGAAAACCACAAGATCCATCACATCAAGAATGGATGGACCAGATGTTCTCTGTGTCAGAAATCCATATGGTATCTCAAGATATTGTAGATGCTATATTAAAAATACTTTACATAACTTCTCTTCATATTATCAAACAATCTTCATCAGTACATCAAACTTCTCTAGATAATGCTGACGTTCCAAACAAAGAGTCATTACAAATATGGTTTGACAGTAAAAGGAATATGAAATTTTTATCTGCACTTAGCATGGACCCTACAAAATTTCCCTGGGTAGAATCTGGAACAAATGGCTCAACATCAGAGTATGTAGATAACCTTAATGATAAAATCATTAACACAATTTTTAAGAAGTTGAACTCATTTATTTGTCCAAAATTACAAACCTGCTTCAAAACAGAAAGCCATGCTGCCCATTCAAAGCCTGCTCCTGACAAGAAATCTTCGTTTCGATCTCACCTTAGCACTTTCACAACTAAGGTAGTGAAAATTGTTTTGGATGCTATCCAGAAAGAACTACAACACAATAAGAAAAATCTAAATGTTAGGAAGGATAGCCCTCCCAAGAACTTTAGAGATACAGGATTTTTTGGTGACGCTGAGAATGAATTAGACTCTGTTGTCACAAAGCTAAATAATGACATTATGACAAGTTCATTAGCTACTCGCATTTGTGAGGTGTTAAGTGGAAACACAGATAAAAGTACTATTTTACTCCCTTCAGATAAGCTAAGGTCTAAAATTTCACATGGGAATGATGGCATTGATCAACAAAAACTTTTGCCTTCTCATCGCCCTCGCATGCAGGAGGAAGTTCACCGATGTACTACATTTCAAGTGTTAGATAGAATTGGAGATGCCTTGTATGATATGTTATGCAAGCTCACTGGAGACCACCCACATTCTCCCCTATCTGATGAGCAAAATACAGAGGGGATCAATAAGAATTTGAGAATAACCAGTACACTGCAGTCCAGTATTAAGCTCATTTCTCATACAATTCTAGAAGGTATTGTTTCAAAACTATGTGGTGTTGAGACAGATGGCATTTTCAAAAATTCAGAACTTAAAGCTATCTCAGAGCATATTGACACCAACAGCCTGTCATTTGCCTTGCTTCTTGAGGAAATGAGCAGATGCTATGAAATAACCTCCAGCATAGTATCCAGTGTGACCTGGCCAGGTAGCCAAGAGGTAACTAACAAGGGGAAAACTACTGCCCCCAAAATAGGAACCACAAAAGAAAAGCATCGGAATAAACTGAAAACCTTGGCCTTGGACATCTTTGAAATGGTTTTTGCTAAGTTGGAAGGGTTTGCCAATAGAAATTTAGAAAATCTTGGTGCTATAATCTGTGGAAATAAAAAGAACAGGACATACTGTGAAAGTGAATATACCAACATTTGTGGTAACACACATGAAAAACAATTGCAGTCGACTTTATACAGGCATGCAAAGAAAGTGTCAAGTACTATTTTGAAGGTTCTTCAAACTGAATTAAACATGAACTTGCCAGATTTGGAAACATGTATAAGTAAGCCACTACAAGAGAAACAAATACTTAAGAGTTTAGTCAATTTCATTTTAGATGCAATTTCTCCAGATATGTTTAATGAACCTGAACCAGAAGAGAGAGGCATTGAAAATTACAGATATAGGCCAATCTACGGAAATTTTCTTCCTGGAGGAGCCGACCCAGATTCATATCTAGAAGATCCTGCAGATACAGAGAAAGAAAGTGCTGGGGAGGAAAGACCAGCAGAAGATGAAACTAAATCAGATTCTCTTAAGCAACAGGAACTAGAAAAAACACTAAAAACTTTTGAAGTAGAACTCAAAGAGCCAAAAAAGTCCCCAGTTGTGCCCATTGTAAGAAATATTTTGAATGAAATTTTTCAGAATGATTTAATTGGTCAGTTAAAGGTGTTTACTCTTCCCCAGTCCCATTTATGTGACATTCCTCATGCTGATGATGACCCATTTGCTCAAACATCTGTTCAGTCCCTGGATGAAATAGTGGGCCCTTTAGTATCTGAAGCAGATGTAACCATTGTTGCTGATGATGTCATTAGAATCATATTTCAAAAACTTTATTCTGCTACCATGACAGATAGAAATGAAAGTGAAAATAGGTATAATACTATCACCTTTCCAGCAGATATCTCTTTTTCTAAACATACCCAAGGAGGAAAGTCCCCTGTTTATTCTACCATACTGGACAGAAATCCATACACACTTCAGTCCACTTTCAATATTGGTAAACTGACCAAAATAAATGTAGTTGAAGATATTATACAGTCAATATTAACAAATTTAAAAGCATTTGCTACTTCCAAAGTAAAGGCTCTCTTTTGTCCTCACATCAGTTTCACAGTTCCTGTGGCTTTACCTTCACAGCAAGATGAGATTGCTTTACAACAACCATGGTTATCCACCAAAGATTCACATTCTGAAGACCAATTTTCTTGTTGCTCAATGGATCACAGTAAATCAGGAAAGACCACCTCGATATGTCAGCTGAGTGCCTCTAAATTAAATATGTATGCAACAGAAGTGGCTAGACAAATTTTACAAGGAATCAAACATAAATTAGATCAAGACATAAGAAGTCCATTCT
>SJYC01117604.1:0-48448 GCA_006408675.1 Madoqua kirkii
AAAGCTTATTCTTCTTTGTGAATTGCTGGGGAGAAAATAAAACTCCCAAGCACAAAACAGGTAATCTGATTCAGTGATTAAGAATTTGGAGGAAACTTACATAAATGATTAGCCATAAGTAATAAAATCAATCTCTTTTTACTTTTACAGACAAGACTACCATCCAAATCGCTGTCAAGAGAAGGTATGTATGATGAAATGCACTATAGAGCAATTAAGGATATTTTCTGATATGTTATTAGAGAAAAATCTGTGAATCAGACTACCAGCAAAATCATCTGATTTTAGTCAGTTTCCCTCTTTGCCTTTTTCTCTTCCTTGACTTTCATTCTCTGATAATCTTGAATTTTGCCAAGGTCCGAAATTATTGTTCATGGGGGGTACAAAGTTACTGTTATTGCCATTTTGCCCAGGGTCCTCAGGAGGGCAGATTGGGGGAGCTTTTATTAGAGAAAAATCTGTGAATCAGACTACCAGCAAAATCATCTGATTTTAGTCAGTTTCCCTCTTTGCCTTTTTCTCTTCCTTGACTTTCATTCTCTGATAATCTTGAATTTTGCCAAGGTCCGAAATTATTGTTCATGGGGGGTACAAAGTTACTGTTATTGCCATTTTGCCCAGGGTCCTCAGGAGGGCAGATTGGGGGAGCTTTGGGAGGTTTAATCATCACAAAGAAAACATCTAATACCACACACTCATTCCAAAATGGGCAGGCATTACAGGAAATGCCTTTGCAGACCCTTGCAGATCTGGCTGAAGGGCTGAGCACCCTTCCCCTCAGGTAAGTGAACCAAGATGCCTAGATCTATCTCGTAATTCTCCTGAGAGTAAGAAGAATCTTAGGATGGCTACTCCATCAGAAGAAGGGGTTCTGAAAAGAGCTGCAACTTGGACCAGGAGAAGAGCATAAGGTAAGTCTGATAAGCTCCAACTTTGGGGCTAGACAGAGGAAACATGAGCTAGAAAGGGGTTCAGGGGAGTAGCACATTCACATACTTTTTCACACGTACATGGCAGTTTCATAGACCATCCAACAAACACAAAGGTACCAGGAAGATACTTCTTGGTTTAATAGTATAGTGAAAATGAGCTAAAAATCAGATTCTACTTATCACATTCACTTCATTAAAAACTTGACAAACGTCCCAATTTTATATGTCAAAGTTGGGCGTGCTTCTTCTCAGCTACCCTAAGAGTAATAATGTAGATCTATTTACTGTAATTATCTCTGGTAATAAGAAAATATGTATTGAAATGCTTAGCTCATATGTATTGGAACAGACTTTGATCAATTTAGACCAAGAAGGTGAGTAACTTATTTATTAATGTTTAAATGTGATTCTTAGAAGTGTTTATCACATTCACTTCATTAAAAACTTGACAAACGTCCCAATTTTATATGTCAAAGTTGGGCGTGCTTCTTCTCAGCTACCCTAAGAGTAATAATGTAGATCTATTTACTGTAATTATCTCTGGTAATAAGAAAATATGTATTGAAATGCTTAGCTCATATGTATTGGAACAGACTTTGATCAATTTAGACCAAGAAGGTGAGTAACTTATTTATTAATGTTTAAATGTGATTCTTAGAAGTGTCTGATTTAGGTCATGTTTATGTAAAACAAGTGTTTTTCAACCGTATGCTGTCATTTCAAATTATTAATGTGTTCTTCAAACTCAGTAGCCATTTTCTAGTCTGCACAGTAGATGAAAAAAATGCATTACAAGAACTAGATAGTAGTAATGTTTGCATAACACTGTGAATGTACTTAATGCTGCTCAACTGTATAATTTAAAATGGTCAATTTTACATTATGTGCATTTTATCACAATAAAACATACATTAAGAGATTTGGGAAATGGATTCTAATAACATGACTTTTCCTGAAGGTGTCCTTCAAACCTTCTCTAACTGGTCAGGAGAGAATATGCTACATTCAGCAAGGTGTTAACTTTTCTCTGAATGTTGGCCTAACCTTGAACAATCCGAGGCTAACTTCAGAGATAATGCGAATGAACAACCACATGATAGGGAATCCAGTGCCCAAATGCCAGGATATCAAACAATGTGCAGCTAAAATGCCAGGCATCCAGCCTTTGCTGCCACTGGCTTGTAGCCATAGCGTTGAGAAACAGTTCCTGTGGAAGGTACACACGCTTGGTCTGGCTGTCTTGAGGATAATAACAACTTTAAAAAGAATGCTATTTTATTATAGGCAAAAGGACTTTTATGACCCCCAAATATATCTGCGATAAGTAAACGTACACAAACAGTTATAGAGTCTGGCAGGTGCACTTGTCATTTGCCCCTGGTCCCCTGTCTAAGCTGTAACAGTAAACACAATTAACCGTGAGGAAATGGCTGTTCAAGTCCAGGCCCTGGGTTTCTACTTCAGCACTCACTGAAAGAGACCCCAGTTTCCCTCAAGTGCTCCATCTTCTGGCTGTTTGAGCCAAGTTCGGGCTCAGCCTTTTTTCCTTCTGAAATTAATGTATTTGTTTCTTGAGCTGACCTCTGCCTCCCAATCTAAAACAGTTTACACTGATAATCTTATATTGGACCTAGGCCTGTTCATTTCCCTTAAATCATCAGTGCTAATTGTTGCCTATTGATTAAAGTTAAACAAGTAGCTGTACTGATTTGCATGTGCAAATCAACACAGTCAATTGACTGAGAAAGGCAGCAACAGACCAGCCAGGGAGCCCACAGGCTGACCTCTCCACAGTGAAGCTTTATTTTTCACCCTCAACTCCTAGCTAAACAGATGCCTAAGTAAAAGGAGACTCTGTCCACAAAGGCACATACATGTTTGAACTGCAAATTTGTTTCATGAAATAGTTTGTTATAGGCAATCTGGTTTTTTTAAAGTATTGCTTGAATCATAAAATAGTCTTACCTCTTGCTAGAGCATTTGTTTTCTATAAGCTTGGCTATTTTTTTCTAACCAAGAAGCCATTTACCCTCAGTAATAAACTATTATATAGTTCCAAGGGATTTTTTTTTGTTTTTTTTTTCTGCTTTATTTTTCAATGGGTGTACTACTTTATTAACACTTAAATTTCACCAACAGTGAGCTTAAGTATATGCTAGGCATATATTCAGATTTTTGAAATAAAAATAAAATGGACAGACAGCGTTAAGGGTGCTACACTGCACAATAAATATTCAACAATTAGACAATCTAGGGGATGATATAAGTATACATTTAGGAGCACAAGTATAGCATCCAAGAGATTTTGAATCAAAAGAAATCTTATTCAAGAAACATATCACAGCCATAGAGAATAAACCAACTTGAAATTAATCTGGTGTTCTAAATAGAGTTCCTATTTTCTCTTTATATACCGTGGCTGGATTCTAACTATGCATTGTTTGATATAAGGAATTAAAAGTTAGTTGCTGTCCCTAAAACGAGTAATTTATACATGATTTCCTTTCTATCCCCATTCACCTCCTTTCCAGGTAACTTCTGAAGAACTGAACAGTATAATTCAAAATGTAATGACCTGGATCGTGGCTGCAGTGACCAGTGTATTATACCCAGCCGTCACAAAATATGAAGAAAGATTACAAAATATTACATGCCCAATGCCTGATAACTCCACCCTCTCTTCTGATAGTGAGAGTTGCTGCAGCAAATGCTGTGAGATATTGCTATATGAAACAAGTAAGATGGTTCAGGCAGAGCCCTGTACAGAGGCAGCTGACAGGTCAATAGAGCAACCAGTGGCACCATCAAAATCATCTGTTGCCCATAAAGAAAGTATGGCAAAACCAATACAGTACTGTAAAGTTAAAAAAAAAATGAAAGAACAGATGTAGAAGCAACATATCACAGGAAAGAACACTTGGAAAACAAACCTAAAGCCCCCAAACCTAAAAATGATGAGATATCTGAATCCCCCAATCTTAAAACCTGTAAATCTGATAGTCACCTTGTTGTATGGACTGAAACAGGCACTTGGTAACTTCTGAAGAACTGAACAGTATAATTCAAAATGTAATGACCTGGGTCGTGGCTGCAGTTACCAGTGTATTATACCCAGCCATCACAAAATATGAAGAAACATTGCAAAATATTACATGCCCAATGCCTGATAACTCCACCCTCTCTTCTGATAGTGAGAGTTGCTGTGGCACATGCTGTGAGACATTTCTACATGAAACAAGTAAGATGGTTCAGGCAGAGCCCTGTACAGAGGCAGCTCACAGGTCAATAGAGCAACCAGTGGCACCATCAAAATCATCTTTTGCCCATAAAGAAAGAACAGATGTAGAAATAACAGATCACAAGAAAGAACACTTGGAAAACAAACCTAAAGCCCCCAAACCCAAATATAATGAGATATCTGAATCCTCCAACCTTAAAACCTGTAAATCTGATAGTCACCTTGTTGTACGGATTGAAGCAGACACTAGGAAATTTAAAGATGCTACCACTGAAACAGATGGCCTAGAATGCCCACTGTCTTCAGATGAAAAAGCAAAAGCTATCAGTGAGATTCACGAGTTAAATAATGTTTTTGTTAACTTTAAACATCATCTAAAAGAGGAAGCTGAGTTGGTTTTAAGAAACATTTTTCAGGAAATGGTGTCTGAACTAACCCAGACCATCCCCACCCTTTCCTCTGTTACGACCGAACCTTTGCCTCTCCAAACTGACACTGACAAAGGAGACTTGCTCTCCAGTGTTGATATCTCCTCAGCAGCTGCTGAAATTATGGGAAATGTGCTTGAGAAGTTACAGTCTGCAGTTAAGAAAACATGTACTGAGGAATTTTCACCAGAAAATATATCAGTTCACTTTAAACCAGATTTAGTCAGTGGAGAATATTTTGTTTCTCCAAAGGAAAAAACTTCAGAAGTTTCACTGTCTTATGCTTTGGAGAACATGAATGATGTTGCAGAGGACATAGTTCGTGTGATTTTAGAAAAGCTGATGGTCTTTGCATCTTCTAAGCAAAGTGAATTGGCTCATCTTAAAATCACTACTGACCCAGCTTCTCAGCAACACAGAGAAGATCCAACGTATACGTTCCTTCAAAGAGCCAGCAAACGGAAATCCAGTGCTAAGACTGATGTTGCCAGTTTGATTGGCAAAGAAGAAATGCAAAATTTAGTGTCAACTATTTGTTCCCAGTCCTCTCTGGTTGGTTATATAAAGGAAGCAATCAGCACTATACTAGGCTATATACAAGTTGGACTTCATAATGAAAAGTTAGTTGCAACTGAAGAAACAGTGATCATCCTACAGCTACTTGATGCTCTCTTGGCTCAGCTACATCAGAAACCAGTGAAAACAGATGTCCGAAAGAGCAAACAGTCCAGAATGAGCAGTCCCTCTGGAACTGAAGAAAGGAACAGACTCACCAGGATTGGAGTAGCTGGTGCTCCTAGGTGTGGAATCCTGTTTCCACCTATTAATGTTCCTGGTGTGGTCCTTTATTCTGAAGACAAAAATGAAGAAATAGACAGAATTGTAGAAAATGTATTGATTTCATCTATCAAAGACGAAAAAGCAAAATTACAAGAACAGGTTCCTGACTACTGGTTAACTGAGGGAAATGCTGATTTTAAACGCAAAAGAAATATGAACTTACCTACAAAGCCTGCTTATGGACACAAAGTAGCATGTCATGATCAGGGATTAAATACTGACCTTCCAACTTTTAATAAGGACCCTTTAAAGGACAAGCCAGGTTTGAATAAAGACATTTTGCTTTTCAGTCAAGATGAAACATATCAAATAGAAAAAGCCTCAGAAGATATAATTAACAGACTCACCAGGATTGGAGTAGCTGGTGCTCCTAGGTGTGGAATCCTGTTTCCACCTATTAATGTTCCTGGTGTGGTCCTTTATTCTGAAGACAAAAATGAAGAAATAGACAGAATTGTAGAAAATGTATTGATTTCATCTATCAAAGACGAAAAAGCAAAATTACAAGAACAGGTTCCTGACTACTGGTTAACTGAGGGAAATGCTGATTTTAAACGCAAAAGAAATATGAACTTACCTACAAAGCCTGCTTATGGACACAAAGTAGCATGTCATGATCAGGGATTAAATACTGACCTTCCAACTTTTAATAAGGACCCTTTAAAGGACAAGCCAGGTTTGAATAAAGACATTTTGCTTTTCAGTCAAGATGAAACATATCAAATAGAAAAAGCCTCAGAAGATATAATTAGGAGTATTTTAGCAAAGATGTTCAAAGATCTATCTTCTGGGCCGTCTGATCACTCAGACTATGAAGATGGTAGTGAGGCTTCACTTCTTACCTCAAGAAAACCACAAGATCCATCACATCAAGAATGGATGGACCAGATGTTCTCTGTGTCAGAAATCCATATGGTATCTCAAGATATTGTAGATGCTATATTAAAAATACTTTACATAACTTCTCTTCATATTATCAAACAATCTTCATCAGTACATCAAACTTCTCTAGATAATGCTGACGTTCCAAACAAAGAGTCATTACAAATATGGTTTGACAGTAAAAGGAATATGAAATTTTTATCTGCACTTAGCATGGACCCTACAAAATTTCCCTGGGTAGAATCTGGAACAAATGGCTCAACATCAGAGTATGTAGATAACCTTAATGATAAAATCATTAACACAATTTTTAAGAAGTTGAACTCATTTATTTGTCCAAAATTACAAACCTGCTTCAAAACAGAAAGCCATGCTGCCCATTCAAAGCCTGCTCCTGACAAGAAATCTTCGTTTCGATCTCACCTTAGCACTTTCACAACTAAGGTAGTGAAAATTGTTTTGGATGCTATCCAGAAAGAACTACAACACAATAAGAAAAATCTAAATGTTAGGAAGGATAGCCCTCCCAAGAACTTTAGAGATACAGGATTTTTTGGTGACGCTGAGAATGAATTAGACTCTGTTGTCACAAAGCTAAATAATGACATTATGACAAGTTCATTAGCTACTCGCATTTGTGAGGTGTTAAGTGGAAACACAGATAAAAGTACTATTTTACTCCCTTCAGATAAGCTAAGGTCTAAAATTTCACATGGGAATGATGGCATTGATCAACAAAAACTTTTGCCTTCTCATCGCCCTCGCATGCAGGAGGAAGTTCACCGATGTACTACATTTCAAGTGTTAGATAGAATTGGAGATGCCTTGTATGATATGTTATGCAAGCTCACTGGAGACCACCCACATTCTCCCCTATCTGATGAGCAAAATACAGAGGGGATCAATAAGAATTTGAGAATAACCAGTACACTGCAGTCCAGTATTAAGCTCATTTCTCATACAATTCTAGAAGGTATTGTTTCAAAACTATGTGGTGTTGAGACAGATGGCATTTTCAAAAATTCAGAACTTAAAGCTATCTCAGAGCATATTGACACCAACAGCCTGTCATTTGCCTTGCTTCTTGAGGAAATGAGCAGATGCTATGAAATAACCTCCAGCATAGTATCCAGTGTGACCTGGCCAGGTAGCCAAGAGGTAACTAACAAGGGGAAAACTACTGCCCCCAAAATAGGAACCACAAAAGAAAAGCATCGGAATAAACTGAAAACCTTGGCCTTGGACATCTTTGAAATGGTTTTTGCTAAGTTGGAAGGGTTTGCCAATAGAAATTTAGAAAATCTTGGTGCTATAATCTGTGGAAATAAAAAGAACAGGACATACTGTGAAAGTGAATATACCAACATTTGTGGTAACACACATGAAAAACAATTGCAGTCGACTTTATACAGGCATGCAAAGAAAGTGTCAAGTACTATTTTGAAGGTTCTTCAAACTGAATTAAACATGAACTTGCCAGATTTGGAAACATGTATAAGTAAGCCACTACAAGAGAAACAAATACTTAAGAGTTTAGTCAATTTCATTTTAGATGCAATTTCTCCAGATATGTTTAATGAACCTGAACCAGAAGAGAGAGGCATTGAAAATTACAGATATAGGCCAATCTACGGAAATTTTCTTCCTGGAGGAGCCGACCCAGATTCATATCTAGAAGATCCTGCAGATACAGAGAAAGAAAGTGCTGGGGAGGAAAGACCAGCAGAAGATGAAACTAAATCAGATTCTCTTAAGCAACAGGAACTAGAAAAAACACTAAAAACTTTTGAAGTAGAACTCAAAGAGCCAAAAAAGTCCCCAGTTGTGCCCATTGTAAGAAATATTTTGAATGAAATTTTTCAGAATGATTTAATTGGTCAGTTAAAGGTGTTTACTCTTCCCCAGTCCCATTTATGTGACATTCCTCATGCTGATGATGACCCATTTGCTCAAACATCTGTTCAGTCCCTGGATGAAATAGTGGGCCCTTTAGTATCTGAAGCAGATGTAACCATTGTTGCTGATGATGTCATTAGAATCATATTTCAAAAACTTTATTCTGCTACCATGACAGATAGAAATGAAAGTGAAAATAGGTATAATACTATCACCTTTCCAGCAGATATCTCTTTTTCTAAACATACCCAAGGAGGAAAGTCCCCTGTTTATTCTACCATACTGGACAGAAATCCATACACACTTCAGTCCACTTTCAATATTGGTAAACTGACCAAAATAAATGTAGTTGAAGATATTATACAGTCAATATTAACAAATTTAAAAGCATTTGCTACTTCCAAAGTAAAGGCTCTCTTTTGTCCTCACATCAGTTTCACAGTTCCTGTGGCTTTACCTTCACAGCAAGATGAGATTGCTTTACAACAACCATGGTTATCCACCAAAGATTCACATTCTGAAGACCAATTTTCTTGTTGCTCAATGGATCACAGTAAATCAGGAAAGACCACCTCGATATGTCAGCTGAGTGCCTCTAAATTAAATATGTATGCAACAGAAGTGGCTAGACAAATTTTACAAGGAATCAAACATAAATTAGATCAAGACATAAGAAGTCCATTCTTAACTCAGAGTGTTGTGGCTTTTGAAAGCATTCCAAGTCAGGTTGTTAGCACAGTGTTAGATATTGTGTCTACTAAAGGCAAATATGAAAAAAATGTATTTGACAGAGAGACTGATCCAGTTGCACCAGAAGATATTATTGAAAAGCTATTTAATAAAAGTGATTATCGTAAAAAACTTCAATTTCAAATACTAGATACCATTGAAGGTATCTTAATTGATATCTGTGAGGAAACAATAGATGAGAATAATCTCCCACTTGCTGTATCCACTCTTAAATGTAATGTAAGTGGGAGACATTTAGAAACAAACTCTGAAAGGGACCCTAGGTATGCAAATAAGGCTGTTCTTACACTTTTAGTTCCTAAGGAGTGCGTTGCTATGATTTCCAACGATATAGTGGATATTGTTCTTCAAAATCTCACTTCTGCTATCATGGTTCGCATCAGTGCAAATGATTCCATTTCTCCAAGACTGTCTACAGCATTTTCTGATGCATTTTCCAAAGCAGAGCATCAACAATCCCCTATTAAAGACTCAGTGAACAGAAGGGCAGAGCGTCAACAACCTTTTGTTACAAACTCAGTGAATGAAAGGGCAAAGCGTAAGCAACCTCCTGTTATACATTCAGTGAATGAAAGGAAAAAGGAGCGATTTCCTTTTGCAAGAAAGGGAAGAGATGTTCAGCTGAAATCAGCTCTTTCTGATGATAATCAGACAACTGTACTTAAGAAACAAGATGCCAAGAATTCTACTCCTGATCCATGTAAGGAAAGTGCTCACTTTATTACTAAAACTATTTTGAATAGATTAAAATCTTTTGCCACAGAAAGAATAGATTTGCTACTTATTCTTGATCCTGAGACTAGAGAAAAACCAAATGTTGGCTCAGAATTTACAAATTGTAAACAAAATGACATTGTGTTTCTTGAATCAAACCAGACGCCATTAGATGTGACTGTCCCCAAAATACCAACAGCTGGAACCATTCTCAATCAAGAAGTCACAAATTACACATTAGCTCATTACAGAGAAAACCATAGACCTGCAATTCATATATCACAAGCTAGTCTTAAGGAATATGCTGACCAAATCGCCAATACCATTTTGACGCTTATAAAAAATGACATCGACCTAGAAATCCAAAAGATGTATACATATCAAAACAATACTTCATTTCAGGAAAACATCATTGCACGTGAAACTGTCAAAAACATCTTAAAGAGTTTATGTAATAAAATATCTTTGAAGGCAAGTGGCTTTTACTCAAAGCAGGACCCTGATCTTTTTACCCAACTAGCTGTACAAAGTGAAATAGTGCCAGGTCAAAGAAAAATGGAAGACAACACCAAACCGTCTCTCTTTTCAAAATACTCAGGTGAAAACCAAAAAACACCAGAAGTGGAAAACCAGAGAAGGACATTGGAAGAACTATTTAGAAATGGAGAATCTGGACAGGAAAAAACAAATTCTTTGTTAAGTGTAGTTAAGGAAATTTTAAGGAAGGCATATCAAAGGATATTGGAAAACACAGAACATTGTTCTCCATTCAATAAACTCCCCCACTTTACATCTGATTCTAAAATTAAAACATCAGCACAAATAAAAACCTTACAGTCACATATAAGCAGTGTTGCAAATGACATAGTTGAAAGTGTTTACACAAAAATGTTCTTAGTAATTATGACCTCGTTATATGAAAATAGTGAGATCAGAGGAGAAATGGAAGCCTCTGGCAGTGATGGATTACTGATGAATCCATCATGCTTTAGAGAACTGAAACAAGCAGAAAAAAGCAGTGTTCCCCCTAAACCTGTGATACCAGAAGTTTATCCTTACACAGGCATTGGAAGTGTCAGTTCATTGGAAAACACCTTATTGCAATTTTCTCCATTGCAACTGGGCGAACACTTGGTTCAAAAGGTTCTCAAAAAGATCACAGATTTTGCTTTGCTGAATCTGGAAGAGAATTCATCCCCTAAAGGTCAATCTGATGAAATTCTGAGGCCATGCAATTCTAAAGCTAGCCCCAAGGGCAGCCCTAGGGCAAGTGTTAAGACAAATTTTAAAACAAAATCAAAAGTTACTTCTTTATCTAAATTTGGAACAAAACCACAGCTCGGACCTAGTGGAGCTAAAGCCCAGAGCAAAACCAAGTTAGGTCCTAGAGAGAAGACCCTAAAAGGTAGCTGGTCCAAGACTTCTGTTGGGCTCCCACACCTACTGTCAATAGGGGAAGCCAAAAATCCCTCACTGAGAGCAAAACTCCCCACTGAGGAGCTAAAAATGTTTGCCAGGGATATACTATGTAATATTCTGCAAACAATTGTGAATGAATTTGAAGAGGTGAAGCAAGATAGAGCAGTGGCAAATGTAAACACTTTACTTTCTGATCAAATTGAGAGAGCAAGTGGAATAGTGAGTGCAGTTTTGCAAGGACTACATGCTATGAAGAATAATTTGGCCAATCCAATAAAAGGCTCACATTCAGATGATTTCAAACTCCCACGGGGGTATTTTAGTACAACCTCTGCTGCAAATCTAGAAGCCCATTTCTCTTTGGAGACTGTTTCTTCACAATTAGACAAACTCTTTCCCAAAGAAGATATTTTTAAACAAATGTTTGACAAATGGCAAACAGAATCAAGCAATATGGATAACGAAAAATATAAGCTACCGATGATAGCCGAGGCTGTTTTGAATGAAATTTCAACAAAAGCAAAAGAATTAGAACAATCTGTTTCCCTTTTAAGTTTGTCACTTCTTGAGCCATGTGAAAGCAGTCACCATCATTTAAAAAGAGCTGCTTCTAGAGTTGAGGATTCTCGAGCACAAATTAATATATTTGGCCAGGAAATCATTAAAAAACTATTTGAAAAATTAGAGTTGTGCTTCTTGACTCAGATGTTCACAATGGATAGTAAAGAAACACTACAAAGCAAGGAAAAAACTGCTGCTAGAAGAAAATGTGGTTCTTCACGAACAAACAATCTCAATGATGTACCAATTTATAACACAAAGTTGAAAGACAAAACACTGGGGATCGCTGGCCACCAAATCACTGAGATCTTGGAAGAGGTTCTGAACACCTTAGAGTCATTTGCAGACCTACAGTTTAAACATGTCTCTACATATGCTTTTTCTGAAATTGTGAGAATACCTAGTGAAAATTTTTTTGCTGTGCAACAGAAACCAGCAATGAAAACAGTATTTCCCAAGTTACAAACACTGACTACGTTTCCTGATGAATCTAAATCAAGTAGTATGATTTCCCAGGAAAACATAAACAATGCCCTTCAACAGCTTTACTTTTTCCATTCAGAATTGCTTACTTATGCTGTTAATACTGTCACTGACATGCTTAGTATAATTAAGAACAAACTAGACAAAGAAAAATGCCACAAGGAACCATCTTCAACTAGCATATTTGAAGAAAACATTGTAGCAAGTCAGATCATTAGCACACTGATAGACCAGTGCACTTATTTCTATGAGTTAATGATCAAAAGCCATCCAAAGGAAAATCTGCTCCAAGGAGCTAAAAATGCCTGCACTGTTAATTGCTCCCGATTTACAACTAGACCAGAAATGTCCACTTCAAAGTCAAAGGGAATTAGCTGCTGGGATGATCCTCCACAAATCTCCAGCTTGTTGTCTTATTCAGGGGAAGATATGAAAATAAAGGACAAGACTTCCTTAGATGTACCTTCGTATGTCAGATACTCTACAGGAGATTCAACTAAAACCACAGAGCCAATGGAAGGGCTTGAATCAGAGTTTAAACCATCATCTTCTAGAAGTGAAGCCCAAGCCTTCAGCCATTCTGATCAAGCTGTGAAAAGAGACTACTCTCTCCCAGAAGGCACTGTCTTACTAATTTCATCTCAGAAATCCAGTGACTCTAAACAGACAGCACTAGAGCACCCCATGTCTTTCAGAGAAATGGAAGAGGGTGAAAATCAAAGAGGGCTTCACTATGAGCCCCTCAAACCAGTTATTAACCCAGATGAAATACAGACTACCATTTCTCCACTCAAAATATGTTTAGCTGCAGAAGATATTGTCAATACCATGCTGACAAGTTTTGGCCTTTCAAATCAAACATCACACACCACTGAAAATATGGACACCAGGAAGCCATTTTATATATCAAAGGAAATGCTTCATTGCCTAACACCTGAACAACTAAAGAATGAGAAAAGCCTGCTTAAAATATGGGAAAAAAGAAACAGCTATGGAACTGAAGAAGAAAACAAAGGCCTTGTGGCAAGTGGAGAAGATGCCATTTTACTGGAAAAGTGGAAAAATAAGTACCCGAAGTTAGAGAAAACTCTTGAAGAGCCTGGAGTCATTGCTTTTGCTGACTGGGAACTGGGACCGCATGAAGTCCACCTAGTAGCAAGATATGTTACTACATCAGTGGTCACACATTTCAACAACTTTGAAACGAGAGGTAAGTTAGTGTTGACTTATAAAGAGATAGCATGGTTTTAGGTGCAAAAAAGTCAATGACAGCGTTAAGAGTGTTGTTTTTAGCCCTCATATGCAAGAAGCTACATTTACTACTTCTCTGAAAATAGCCTTAGATTTGGGGTGGCTGTTTATCTACCTGTGTAGCTGTGTGTTTTTCAACTGGGCAAGATGCTAAAAGAAAAAATGTTATCCATTTTCATAATTTTTATATGGAGGGGTTTTTCAGTTTTCCCTGTCTACAGATGAGATTAAATAGGCATAATTTAAAGTGGGATATTTTGGTTGGCATGAGGTATGGCTATGAGACATAAACTGCTTTAAGGGCAGTTCCCAAACAGAAGTTCCAAGAGGGTTTTTTTTTTTTTAAAGTTCTTTAAAAAACAGCTTCTTACATTATAGTCAGACCTCATGTATAGCTGGGCTTTCCTTGTGGCTCAACTGGTAAAGAATCTACCTGCAATGAGGGAGACCTGGGTTCGACCCCTGGGTTGGGACAATCCCCTGGAGATGGGAATGGCTACCCACTCCATAATTCTGGCCTGGAGAATTCCATGGACTATAGAGTCTGTGGGGTCTCAAAGAGTCGGACATGACTGAGTGATTCACTTTCTTGCATAGTTGACTGTAATTGACTGTAATTATTCAACTTCTTTTTGAGGTATACAGTTAGTCTTTGAAGTTATTGATGATAGTTTATAAGGACAGTGGCACTAAACTTCTGGATCTGTTCATGTTCCAGTGTTCTGACCTAAAGTCCTTTTAGGTATAATTCTCTAAACCCATGCTTATAAGTATGATATCTGTACTCCCTTTCTATGAATGTTCCTATGCATATATTGAGTTGAAACCATATGAAATAGCTGTTTTTATATGTCAACACATTCAAACAACATTTCATCCTGTTCAATTTATTATATACTGTTTAGTCCCAAATGGGATAGTTGGCTAAATAGCCAAGAATGTTTTTAAGAATTATATGAGATCTCTAAATATTACTGGAATCACTCTAGGGCCTTGTTAACAGTAAAAGCTAGAAATCATTTTTCTGCCCCAGAATTTCCAGCTTCTTAAAGCAACATAGCTAGCCAGGCAAGAAACCAGCAATTAGAGATCTGAATTTTAAACGGGCTTCCCAGCAGAAGTAAAGATTTCACAGGTGGGAAATAGACATTTGAAGAAAATTCAGTTCCTTTCTTGAGTAGGTTTTTCTGTTTCTTGAGTAAGGTATACCCAAAGTGAAATTCATAAAATATTGCCAGTATTTTGAATGGTCAACATTGTTCCTTAATGCATGTTAAAAATATACCCGGGGAGGGAGGGGGGGTTCAAGATGGGGAACATGTGTGTACCTGTGGCAGATTCATGTTGATGTATGGCAAAACCAATACAATATTGTAAAGTAATTAACCTCCAATTAAAATAAATAAATTTAGATTAAAAAGTAAAAGAAAAAAATTTTTAATACCAATGTTTTTTGTTTCAAGGTCCTGTTGATGAAAAAGTATCAATTAGCTCCACACTACTAAGCAAAAAATATGAATCAAAACAGCCTCTAAGAAGCACAAACACTGATTCTTCACTTAATCAATTTTGTGAACATCTCACTGAACAGGTTATTTCCTATATAATTTCAAGCATTTCTGATTATACCAGAGATGGTGAAAAAAAACAGAAATCACTAGGAAATGAAGACACAACTTGTAGCGAGGTTATTTTAGTTCATTCCCAACTGTTTGAGCATCAGTCAATTTCTATCAGAGGACTTGCTTTAAGCATTTCTGAGGGCATTATTCAAATCCTTTTAAATGGTGACATTTTAAAGGAAGATGTTACAAAAGTGGTTTCTGTGAAAGCAAAATATATTTATTGCCCAAAAGCAGCTGTGGCTGACTTCAGTGATCTCTTTCAGGATCTCTTAATAGGAGTGATCCATGTTCTGTCCAAAGAAATAGGAATAAATCATCACCTTGACAGCAAAGGAAAAAACAAATCACTCTCCACACCTAAAATCCATAGTTTGCTGAAGTGCAACAAAGCAAAAACTATGAAAAGACAGATACATGCCAAAGGTTGGAAATCACTCCAACTCACCAACTTAATCAACTAATACAGAAAGGTAAACTAAATTCTCTGGCATGTAAATTAAACACTCTGGTTGGTAGCCTAAGGTCTCCTGAATCCAAAGAGGTAGTCAACAAAATTTTCAATATTGTTTTTGATTTGTTTTTGCCAGATGAATGCCCAAATTGGGATACAGATTCTGGTAAAACAGCAAGAAAAATGTTGCTATCTTCAAATAACCCGAAAAGCCATAGAATTCCTAGAAATAAACTAGGGCTCTCCCCTAAATCAGCTTTTCTTCTAAATGTTGTGTGTGAGAAACTTACTAGAATGCTTTTGGAAGAATGTACAACCAACAACTTTCTTACGAATAGTCCTCTTTCTGACGAAATATCAACAGAACGTCAGCTGTTCAACACACTTCAAAGTACAGAGGATTATTCCAGTTTAACAATGGACTGTGGCTTACCATTTGAGGAATATGACATGTCAAACCTTTTTGAAAATCTGGCAGAAATAGATCAAGAGTCTATGCTTGGTATTATTTCCCATAGTTTGGTAAAATCCTTAATGGAAAAATTGTCGTGCGGTATACAGCAACCTCCCAGAAGTCCACCAGTTACAGACAAACATTTAACATACAGGACAAGTGAGAGACCTCCCAGTTTCCCCAAAGCAAAAAGGCCAGAATTAAAAGAATCAAAACAGAGTAAAAACTCTGTGCGATTCATGAGTTATGATAGCAAACCTCTGACAGGACCATCAAATAATCTTAGGGTGATTCATTCCAAGATGCAAACTCCATTCAGTAAGCAATTTTCAGGAAAACTCCCTTCTCTACCTCCTCTTCGAAGACCACATAAAAAGGCAACAGCCTTTCTTAACATACAGTATCCAGGAGGCATGAACACAGGCGTGTACTCTGCCACATTTCTGGAGGAAATAATTGTGGACATTTTTGTTAATCTCACCACCTCATTGCAAGGCAAAAATGTGAATATCACTGAAGCCCAGCTTAATGAGATAAATATATTAGATATCACTGCGTGGTGAATGAGTTTAATACTGCTCAGGTCACTGTTTTACGGGACATTGAAGAAAAGATGTGTTTTCCACCAGTCTATAAAGAAACTGTTAGTAAGATTGTTGACTCTGTTTATAATGATGTATCATGGGACTACACATTGCAAGTTACCTGTGGTGACCATCTGGCATATGCTGCCATGTCAATAGCAGAACAGATAACTAGTGGCATATTGAAAGAGAGTATAGACTACCAGCTCCCATTGTGCTTTATAAGAAAGCTCATGCCTAATTCATATTACCCTCTCAAAGCTGAAAATATACTACTGAGACTTCAAAACAACCTAAGTGAACTTAATTACCAAAGTCAACATTCAACAGGCTATACCACTATGCTCTCATACTCATTTTTAGAAGATGTCATTAGAAAACTATTATCTCAGCTCATTCCTCCGCCCAGTGAAGTTTCATGCTTAGGAAGTAAACACTTAAAGACTTCAGATTTTAATGAGGTATCCACCTGTATAATAAATAAAGTTTTGTTAGCCATTTCAAAGCATAAGATTTGGCTCACTGAATATGATTGTCAATGTGTATATACAGAACAAAACCTTCAAAATATGGTGGAGTCTATTTATAATAATATTTTGCAGATGTCTGACTCACTTGGGTCAATACAGAAAAGTATAGAAAGCCAAAGCCCAATTATGGTTGACCGAATGGCCAGTCTTATTATTCAAGAGATTATTGAAAATCATCTTCAACCCTTTTTGTGTGAAGAGGGCTTACCTCATTCAGTGTCTCCACTGGATGAAATATCAAATATGGTTAAAGAGGTTCTCAGTGAAGTCACAGGGTCACAAAGACTCCAGAAGTCATCATCACTAGGTATAAGGTTTTATCCTAATGCATTTGTAGAAGAAATTGTTGCCAGACTGTTATCAAAGGTCTTCAATCCAAAATATAACATGGAGAGTGATTTGGATAAAATGACCCTCAAAATAGTAAACTTAATAAACAACCATTTTAACAAGGCTAAATCTTCATTCTTCGTGATGACCAAGAGCAGCCATTCCCCACTGTAGATACAGACAGCATGGATGAACTTGTCAATTCAGTTTATAAGAATGTTCTGAAACAGCATGGGATGGCTATTGATAGTAAAGAAATCAAAGACAGTGATATTTTTGCAGAAAATATCACCAATTTAATTGTAGCAGCTATATCTGATTATCTTCTTCATCCACTATTTTCTGGAGATTTGTCAGCATCTTCCTACACTATTTTGACAGCAGAGAACATAATTCAGAACATCTTTAGAGGCATCGCTAAACCTACCCAGCCAAGCCAGCATTTATCTCCATATAACACTTTGCTGTCATACACATTTTTAGAAGAAATAATCAGAGAACTATTATCTAGAATCTTTCCTTCTGCATCTAACTTGGATCCATACAGCAAAACTCCAAAAGATAGATCAGAAGTCAATCACAGTGAACTCTCTTCAAAGTTAATCAGTGATATTAGGGTGAAAATTTGTCAACATGAGATTCGATTTTCAAAAGATGAAGATGAAACTGAATCTGTTTATTCAGAGGATGATGTTCAGCGTCTCGTTGATTCCACACTCAGAAATATCGGGCAAAACTCTGGGTCTCAAGAAGCAGTTGAGCACTATGTCATGAGCAGTGACAATGTTTTTATTGATAGAACAGCGAGTTTTATCATTAAAAATATTTGCCAACAACATCTTCATCCATTTTTGTATGGAAAGTTACCATTTACTTCATCGTATACATACTTTGATAATACAAGAAGAAGACATTCTTTTTTTGCCAGTGCTTACTCCTCAGCCTTTTTGGAAGATGTGATCTCTGGAATTTTAAGCAAAATATTCCACAGAGCATTAGGTATTGTACAAACAAAATCACTAAGAGATTCAGAAAAAGAACTGTTGGAAACAGCTGAAAAATTCATATATTTGATAACGGAAGAATTCTCAAAAGTTCAAGTTAGTACCCTAGAAAATGCTGAGGAACAATTGTGTTTGCCACCAGTAGACGAGACATAGTGATAAAAATTATCAATACAGCATATAGCAAAGTTTTACAAGAATATGAACTGAAACCTAATAAGGACTTTTTCAGTGACACCAAGACACTGGCTGAGAGGCTTACTAAAATCATCCTGGCTGAAGTTTTTGATTTCCAAATTCCTCCATATTTCATAGCAAAGCTGCCTTTCAAATCATATTCAAAACCCAATGCTGATGTTTTGATAAAGAGAGTTCATTATGCAATCAATATATCAAGACTTCGAAGACAGACTTGTACAACATATACCACCATACTGTCACATACACATTTGGAAAAAATAGTAACTCAGGTTTTATCTCAGATAAGTCTATTGAACTGCAGTGCAGAAGACCCATACTTTTTGCAGTCAGACTTCAACAACACAGTTGTGAGACTGATTGATGAAATCATGTCAATAATTTCTAAACATGCAATATGCATCATCAAAGACAGAAGTGAAAAACAAAATATAATTTCAGAAAACAGTATCCAGGCTATGGTTGATGCCATATATACTGGCATTTCTCATTCAAAGCTATACCAGTCTGTTTTGAAAGATAAAAAAGGCATAAGTAATATACCTGTAACAAAAATAGCAAGTTATATAATAAGGGAAATATTTAACCATCATCTTGAGTCATTTTTACCTGGAGATAAAACTCTTCCTTGTACAATGGAGCAAATTTACCAGCAGGGAGCCATAGATCCTAAACAAAGAGAATTATCCTTCATTGTGAATTCAGCTGTCTTTTTGGAGGAAGTAATTTCTGAGCTTTTATGCAAAATTCTTTGTATATTCTCATATGTCTTATCTACTGAAAATCCATGTAAAGCAAAAGCCAATGTTACAGATATTGTTTCAAGATTAGTAAAATCAATTGTGCTGGAATTCACCACTTCACAAATTTTAGTTGCAGATCACTTGCATGAAAATCTCTATTTTTCAAAAGTATACAAAGAAATGATTAAAAAAACTGTTAATATTATTTATGAAAAAATATTAGATGATTATCAATCTCTGTTTCATATTTATAGAGCTATACAAAATGATGCTTCATATTTAAGTTTCCTTAACTGCAAAATCACTCTAAAACAGAGTGTTTTACGTTAAGGACCATTTCATGTGTTGGTCCCATTGACTGCATATGAATGTATAAAAATCTTGTTTAAAAAACCAGTAAAAGTGAGGAAATTCCAAGTCAAGCTGGCTAATTCCATTCATAATTCATCCTGAGTGCCTGACTTAGGAAACTTGCACACAGTTTGTAGCTATACAAAATGATGCTGTTAGTTTTGGGGAAAAAATATATCATCTTCTGTTAGAAGAAATTTATGATTATCAGGTGGAGGCATTAGTTTTAGGAAAATTAGAAACTTCTTCCTATTCCTCCCTCCAAGAGGAGAATATCATCAGAAATGTACTCAACACCATCAACAATGATAGCCATGACTTGCCATCATGCATTACTGTATTGCCTTGTTCCCTTTTAGAAAATATGATTTACAAGCTTCTGGCACATATGTTTCCTTCACCTGAGACTGAAATAGAACCAAACGAAGAAGAGGTGCCACCAGATTATGAGTTTGTGAATGCAGCTTCAAAACTAACTGATGATATTATAGCAGAAATTTCTGAACATGAGATTCGATTTGCCGAGGCAGAGGAACATGTGGAAACTTTGCAATTAGGGGCAATTGATGACTTTGTTGACTCTATATGTAACAATATTATTAAAAAAATTAAGTTTGAAGATGAAGTACAGAAAGATGCATACAAAAGAGGAGGCTCATTCCCTGAGAGAATAGCTGGTTTCATTATGAAGGAAATTGTGGACCACCATCTGCAACCATTTCTATGTGATGAAAAATCATTTCCCAGTGACTTACCCAGAAATGATGATGTCATTGAACTCTTGAATTCCATTAAAGAAAAAATACAGCCCTTCCCCCAGACTTCTGTATACTCTGCTACGTTTTTGGAAGATGTTGTCATTGACCTTGTTCACAAATTTTATATTCTACCAAGAACTGCTGAAAATCCTAAGGACAAAGAGATATCAGAAAGAAGTATCATGAGCCTGGCTATTAAATTTGCAAATGTTCTGATAGGGGAATTCAGGAAAAGCGAAATTAAAGTTCTAACAAATGCTGAAAAAATGTTTTCATTTCCACCAGTAGATAAAGAAACAGTTAATAAAGTATGTGATTCTGTGTATGATGAGGTGACAGAAATATATGGATCTAAAAATGTTCAGAAACATGATAGAAGTAACATTGTTATAGAGATGGTTGCTGCTTTAACCAAGAAGGCAATCTCTGCTTTCAAGATTCAGCCACTTTTTTCAGGAGGCTGGTCTTCTACCTTGTTTTCATTTCTAGATGTGGATAGCATCAGCAAAGAATTCAACACCTACCATATAAAACCTTTACAAAGATTAACAGAAGCTTGAAGGATAACCCAGTTTCTTCACTAGAACAATTATCTACACTTACTCCCCTAACCTCAGACCTGAAAAACAAAATGGACACTTTGGAAATAGATGGCAGACCAGTTAATGGAAAAGAGAACTTCAAAAAGAAGACACCAATGAAAACAGGCAGCATCCAGCAGCCAATATGTATTAATATAAGTAGTATTATGAAGAGCAAAGTAACTACCATAGCATTAGAGTCAGTTGGAGGTATGGCAAAGAAAAAGAAAGGGGATGAAAAGAAAAAGGAAACTTCAATTGGAAAAGATGAGAACATATCAAAACTTACTTCAACTGCAACCAGTGTGAAAAGTAAAGATACTCTGGGCCTGGATTTGGGTACAGCATTTACAAAGAATGAAATCAAGAAGAAAGACTTTGTGTCTAGAAAAGATGAGAAAGGGCGAGGTGATGAGCTATATCAACATCTTTTACCAGCTATGGATGATATAAGAAACAAAGTTGTCCTGGAACCAGGTTTTGAAATATGTGGTAAAAAGAGTGACAAGAAAAAAGGAAGTTCATTAGGAAAGGGGGATATACCTCTTGAATTACCATCTCTGACATCCAAGGTGAGAAATACAGAGATCCAAGAAACGAGGAAGGATTCTCCAGCTTACCCAGCTACAGATGACAAACAGATCTTACATTCTAAACATGCCCAAAATGTCCCTGTAAGCATTTACAGAAATGTTTTAGAAACATCTCTCCAAGGACCAGTGGATGATTTAAATTACCCAAGTCTCCTAGGTGAAAATGCAGCATATGTAATTCAAGCTTGTGGCAGGGATTTTGCCCAGCATGCTTCAGTGAACTCAGCTAAACAAAATGCTCCTCCAGAAGAGGAAGAGAGTGAGATCCAAAGGCAACCTCGTAAATGGGACAATCCTCAGAACCTACTAGAAGATAAACCCAAGATTTTCCCTGCTAACTTTTTAGAGGATGTAACTCTGAAATAGTTAACAAATTGATTTTTTCTTCCTCACTGGATACATATGATGCATGTCAAAATGTAACCAATGAAGTAAATCCAGCTGAGCTCTGTGGCATGGCTATGAAACTGACTGATTCCCTGTTAAAGGAGTTTTCGGATGCTCAAATTAAAGTATTAAACACAGATCAAGGAATTAAGTTCCTTCCATCTGAGGATAACATTTCAGCAGTTCATAAAGTATCTCTCAGGCAAAAAGAACTGTCTATGGTTAAAAGACCTTCCAAGAAAAAGATAATTATGGATAATATACCACCCATACATAACATGGCACCTGCAACTAAAATACCTTCTTCAGATCAGACACTTTTTATGGCTAAAATACCATCAACTGATAAAGTGTTGGTCAATAAGATTGTTCACTCCTCTATATGCAATATCTTACAGGATTATAGATCTCAGGACTCCATCTGCGAGGACATAAATTTTAATGTTGAAAAATTAGCAAAAAGGCTAGTTAATGCAGTAATAGAAGAAATTCTTCAGTATCAGCTAAACTTGCTATTTTATGATGAAGTTTCATATTCAGAATATTTGCCTCTAGAATCTAAGACGGTTATGAAAAAGGTTCATAAAGTGGCCCAAACAGCCTGCAAAGAATGTCAAACATCATCGCCATATACCATAATGCTGCCTTATGAATTTTTAGAAAGGATAATTTCTTCTCTTCTTTCAAGAATTTTTTCAACAGTAGCCAACGCTAAAACAGAAATGTCTGAGGATAATTTGTACACAGAGTTAGATTTCCTTCAAATGAAGTTAGCAAGTACAGTTAAAACAGAGATCTCCAAAGATGAAGATATGATTATACAGTATGTAAAATCCTTACATCCTATTGATGATGAAATTATTCAGTTAGTGGTTCAAACTGTTTATAATAATCTCTTGCCTCAATTTGGATCTCAAGAGAGCATACGAAAGTGTATTAGCAGTGGTTGCAAAATCCTTTCAGAAGCCATAGTCAATTTAGTTATACAGGAAGTGACTGGAAATCAGTTACAAAACTATTTTTCTGGAGAACTAACACCACTTCAGTGTACAGAAATTGATAGTACTATTGAAAATATCCTTAGAGGTGTTATCCAAACCAATGAAGTTCCCCAGCCTCAACCATCCTGGGCTTACAAACTGCCTTTTAACATAATAGAAGAAATTGCTGTAAAGTTTTTGTCAAGGCTTCTATCTATGTTTCCAAAAGCAGATAAGGAACAAAACAATTCTCTGAACACTGAAATGCAAAAAATAAGCTCAAAAATTTTGAGTTCATTCCAACAATATATCTCTAAAAGTCATATTACAGTAGTCAAAGAGTCCTCCACTGTGTCTTTAACAGATAGTGCAACTATTGAAAAAGTAGTTACTTCTGTTTATAGCACTGTTTTAAAGCACTGTGGCTCCCATATTTCAGTGTACAAAGATTTAATGGGTAAGAGCAATGTCCTTTCTGATATAATAGGATTTTTAATGGTGAAGGAAATTTCCAATTCAGAATTTCATCCTCAAGAACAGGAAGAAACATCAAGTTCAGAGTTAGTTCTAGAAGCCGTCAAAATTATGGAAAAGGTGGCTAAGATTATTGATGATCTGAAGTCAAAGAAAAAGTCTCCCACCAAAAAAGAGGCTGTATTAGATGCCAGGTTTTTAGAGGAAACACTTGCCTTCTTCTTGGCTAAACTAGCCAAGTTGCCAAGTGCCTCAAGCAAAGATGCTGAAAACTTATCAAAACCTGAGTTAAATAAAATTGCATCTCAATTAACAAAATCCATGACAGCTGAAATTTCCAGGAAAAACATTAGTATTGTAGCTGCCTATCCTGAAGAATACTTTTTAAATCCAGAAAGCATAGAAATTATTTCTCAGATGGTTGATTCTGTTTATAATTGTGTACTACAACAATCCGGAACACATGAAGAACTTTATCATGATATGAAACTACAAACCACATCTTTCCTAAAGAAGTGGCTTCTTTAATTATCAGGAAAGTTTCCAGTTGTCCATTAGCAATGATTAGCTCAGGAGATCCATGTGCTAATCTCTTTGGTGATTTGGACATTGATCGTATTGTTGAAAAGGTGCATGAGTATGCTATCAAAATAGAACCTGGACTAGAGCAAAAAGGGTTAGATCAAGGTTTAAGGCAAGAGGAGCTTTCAGTTAGGATAATTCCTCACCTCGGCAAAGAACCAATTAATATTGATCCCGACATTGTTGCAGAGCACTTAGGGGTCATTTCTATAAAAACACAGTCTCTTAAGAAGCTGCAGACCGAGTGTTTAACTAGAACTGGACACAGCATCGAAACACTGAGAAGAGCATCAATAAGTGGGAAGAGTTACTCAACTGAGATTGCTGCTGTGGGAAACAGAAAGAAAGAAAAACGTATTTCTTTGGATCAGATGGGACGACTGAATGTAAAGCCTTTAGAGGTAAGTGCAAAAGGCAGTGGTGGAAAGAAATGAGCAATTAGTAAGACCTGTCTGTCATCCTTCTGTGATTTCCTTTTTCAGGGAGGTCTGTGGGAATGCACTTGTGAAGTATGGTCAGTTTTTCTTTTCCAGCCCAGTAGAATTAGGGACTCTGATTCCTCAAGTGCAATCCTTTGCTTTCCTGGGACTAACCCCATCAGCGATGTGGCTCATGTAAAGGTGGCAGGCTAGTTTCCAGTAGCCAGTCATCCTGAACTGCCATTTCTTGAAGAATGGGAGTGCAGAGAAACACCCTTAATAGCAAACAGAGCTGATTGGAATTGTGGTTTTCATTTGGCAACTCAGAGGAAATACAATTCTGACAGTTACCACAGTTCTTTTTAATGGATATACATTGTCATAGTACTATATGAGTCCAAAAGGGCAAGTTAGAATATCAGCTAAACTAGTCTCTATTGGATTGAAATCATCCGTTTTAAAGCTCCTCAGAAGTATTGCTTTCACTTAGTAACATTTATCAACAAACAGACAAAAGCTCTTTAGAGTTTTCTTCGTATTTCACTTTTGTTCCCTTTGTTTCCCAGTTCTCTATATACATCCTCACCACAAACTAAGTTTTTTCCCCATTCTAGCCTTGTTCTGGATCCAGTTGTCTTTGTGCTGCTCTTTTTATGAACTAGTTTCTCTGCAGTCCCATATTTGGGCTCCAAATGTACTTCAGTAATGGGGATCTGAATTGCCAAAATGCTGTCCTTAGTACAATGCAACTATTTGAAAAAGTAGTTAGTTCTGTTTACTGATCTTAGGGGCAGTGTTGCCAGGAGATAGAGTTCCACTGATCAACCCCATTTTCTCACTGAATACCAAAGCCCCTAGGTATAAATGAGCCTCTTGCACTGTGCACACACCTGTGGCTCACAAACAGAGCAAAGTTCTATTGAACTAGCCTGCCTGGAGCCTAGGCCCAGGAGCATATTTTCCTTAACACTATTTTCCAACTCACTGAACTAAGTCTCAGAGCTAGTGAATACATTGATGGGTACTTTTTTTTGTTGTTCCAAATACTGAGACTGTCATACACTGATGGAAATCTCCCTGGTCCTTAGTTTCTTGGACTAGATAAAGGTCCTTTCTAGCTCTCAAGTGTCCTTTTCTCTCTAGGCTTTCAAAATTATATTAGTATTTACTTAGTAGTCTTCATCTATATGTAATTCCTTGGGCACAAAATCTGTCTAAACTGTAGAACATGACTCTCATGTCATTACTTCTTAACCATCTGCAGACATACCTATCAGTTGTTCTTCTTGGTTACCTGCTTTCTTCTCTTACATCCTTTATCAGTAGTTTAACTATCTCTTATAGCCCAAAGGAACTTGAAAGAGAATAGCTAACCCAAAACAACTAACCCTGCTAACCTTAAGGGAAGTGAAAGTTGCCTTAAGGAAAGTAGACACAAATAGCTCAGCATGCTTCAGTTGTTTTGATTCCTTCCAGCTATCTGAGTAAGAGAAGGCAACGGCACCCCACTCCAGTACTCTTGCCTGGAAAATCCCATGGACAGAGGAGCCTGGTAGGCTGCAGTCCACGGGGTCGCACAGAGTCAGACACGACTGAAGTGACTTAGCAGCAGCAGCTATTTGAATAGCAGTATGAGGATGAGGGTTACAGAAAGAACAGATGGTTTTAGAAAACCCAGACAACTCTGTCAGAAATCCACAAGCCAGGCCTCATTTGCTATTTTGAGGTACCAAAACTTCCTAATACACCAGAGACATGCCTATTTAAAGGCTCATACTGTGTCACATCCACATTCCAAAGCCATATACAATGATCTTTTTTTTTTTTGACCCCTTTCCCTCCACTAGCACAGATCAAAACTGATCATTTCTTACAGAAGTTCTTTAATTTTGTTTTGCACAAAGGATATTCCTTTAAGGCAGCATTTATCTGAAAATCTGGTTTGCAGTGTTACAGAGGGACCTAAGATTGATAACTCAAATTAACTTAAAAGTTCTGTGGCATCATCAAAAGGCTACAGAAATGGGAAAAGTTATTTGTTTAATTGTAATGGTCTGTTCCTTAATCTGTCTTTAACACTGCAAAATGGAAAGTAACATTTAACTAGGAAAGTGAGGAGAATGAAAATTTACTCTGAAGCTTCCTTTGGAAAATATGTTCCAAGGATTAGGGTGTTGGAGGGGTGAGGAGTGAACATTCAAAGTCCTTCACAATTTTGCCATTATTCATCAGTTTTAAAAATCCAGGTCAGCTAACATTTTGTCTTTTTCATGAAAATTTATTTAGATTGGTGTATTAGTTCCCTAGTAAGAAGTTCAGAAAAACATGTTATCATGTCTAAATCTGTTATAAGACTTTCAAAGCAAATTATGAAAACAGTGTACTTAAAGTATGCATTTTGCATATCTTGATGAGTAAACTTTGAAGCAAAAGGAGGAACCTTAGTTAGGGTCTCTTCTTTGAACTGGACTGTTAATCTTAAATGCAAAAAAAGAATTATAGAGAAGAGCAAATATTGCTTGTGATTTTCATTTATTTTTTCTTTTAAACATATGACTAATATATAAGTAAAAGGCACTTAAAGATAAGTAATTTTACTAAATTGAAATAGAAACCATGTAAAAATTGCCTTACTATTCAATACAATAGAACCACAGCAAAAATCACTGAATTCATTGTTTTTTAACATTCATTGTCTCTTTAATTCCAGGCTTCTAGTAGGAATTCATTTCAGAGTTTAATAAAGCCCGACATCACCAAAGTGGAGCTTTTAAAAGATGTCCAAAGCAAAAAAGATCTTATCATTCGGTTAATAACTCATGATATTAGTCAAGAAAATTTAGAAAATAAAGAAGAAAGCCTAGCTTCTGATGAAGATGAAGTTGTTTTACAAGAGGTTATAAAAGAAGAAGAATTTCCAGAAAGCTCACGTGAAGATCAAGTAAAAGAAGACACGAAGCTCACTACCAGCACAGTGGCTCACCCTAAGCCACCGATTAGCAAATGCAGTCTGAAAAAATTTTTGTCAGTAGGAAAATGTGAGCCCAAATCCAGTGTAACTATAATTCCTGAAGTGTCACCAGCAGAACAGATGGAATATGAACAGACACTAATAAGAACTGTTTCTAACATTAGTGTAACTACCTCAAAATGTTTGACTGTCACAAACTCGCCTTGGGAGAAAAAGACACAACTGAGCGTAAGTGAGAAATGTAACTATCAGTGACCAGGTTTCTGTAGAAAAGGTAGAGAGTTTCACAAACTTAGTCCAAGTAATAAACATTGGGTAGGAAGATAAGGGCATCAACTGGATCCCAAGTAGTCTCCCCCAGCTCTGATGATGTTTACAACAAAAGGGAAATGATTAACAGATGAAGCCAGGAGCCTCAATTGAAGAAAAACAGATCGTGGAAAGAGTCCTAGGCTATTTAGAAGGACAATAAAAACAGAAAATAGAAACTGGTTAGGAGAAATACAAGCTAATTATTTAAAATGATAGGTTGTGGAGGTTTTTGGTACACTGACCTGTAAATATTCATTGGAAGTTTTGTGTGTACCAACTCCATTCCAGTGGGCAGGACCAGAAGATGGACTTGAAGGGGAGTAAAAACATTCACCAAATTCAGCCTATCTGGGTTTGAATTCTGGCTTTGTCACTTAGTAGCTATGTGACTTTGGGGAAAGTTATTTAACCAACTGTGTTCTTAAAAATTACTTAACCAGCTTGTTAGCTGAATATGTTGAATATTCCCCCTGTAAACAGCCCATAAACTCTAGCTCTTAGCCTTGGTTCTGTACTCTTCTAGTGGTGATCTGGGCCTCACTGACCTCTTGGGTTAGTTAGCCCTACCCTCAAAATTGTACCTTACTCGTATGTATGGGGATTACACGTGATTTAGAATTTCCTAGTAAAACAATCCCATGGATTATCCATTTGCAGGAAACCTGGGTTCAATCCCTGGGTGGGAAGATCCTTTGGAGAAGGGAAAAGCTACCCACTCCAGTATTCTGGCCTGGCGAATTCCATGAACTACTGTCTATGGAGTTGCAAAGAGTCACACATGACTGAGCAACTTTCACTTCTTTCCAGTTAACTCAGAAGCAGCAATGAACCAGAGAAAACAAAACACAGGGATATGACTCTGGCCAGTTCAGGAGCTCATCAGGTCAATAGCCTTACACAAACTCTGTGTACTGGGATCTGTCTATTTCCTGGAAAGCCATGTGAAATCTCATGACCAAACAAAGTGTGCCTGGTCAGAAATGCTGGCTATATAGATAACTAAGGAAATGTTGTGGTATATTTTATTTATTATAAACACTCTTTTGTGTCTTACATGTATTTTTCCAGGAAACAGAAATGAGACCTAGCACCGAATCAACACATCACTTCATCCATAGAATGATGAGTGCATCTTCATATAATGAAGAAGATCTGTCTTCATTGTCTAGGTACAGTCAGTTAAAGTAATACTAGTTGGCTAAGGGGGCTTCCCTGGCGGCTCAGATGGTAAAGCGTCTGCCTGCAGTGCAGTAGACCCAGGTTCGATTACTGGGTCAGGAAGATTCCTTGGAGAAGGAAATGGCAATCCACTCCAGCACTCTTGCCTGGAAAATCCCATGGATGGAGGAGCCTGATAGGCTGCAGTCCATGGGATTGCAAAGAGTCAAGACTTGACTGAGCAACTTCACTTTCACTTTCACGGAAATAGAAATCTGAAATGAAGATTATGTTGATGGGAAGAATGGGCCCCTCAAGTAAACCTGTGAGGAAGCCAGTTTAGCCCTTCCATCTCCCCTCACTCCTTCCCCTAACTCCCCTCTGTGTTTACTTCCTGGGCCCTCCCTTCACATCTTTTCTCCTATTCCTATTTATCTGGTCTCTACTTTCTTCTCCTGGGATCTACTTTCTAGTATAGCGGTCTATAGGATAGTTACTTTGAGTCTTTAATGTGTTAGGTTCTTGAATCTGGGAGCCAGGCTCTGAGTCAACAGTCCCCACACTAATGGCTCACCTAAAGGAGTTCCCACTTAGTTCATGTATGTACCTAAATGCTCAGCTGGGTGGCACTGTCAGAATAATCCCAAGGACACAGAGGGGCAATGTAAATTAGAGCACTCAGGGAAGAATTCTCAAAAGCATTAGAGTTGGAGTTGGGCTTTAAATGATGGATAAGATTTAGATAAGACCATCCAGGTTGGAAAAGACTATAAGAGAAAGGCTGGACCATATGGTATCTATAGGGACAGAGAGGAACAAAGTACACTGAAGTCTTAATAGTTTTTTTAGAATAGTCAAAACATGTCTAAAATTGCCCTTGTGTTTATAAGAATATTCACAAACTGGGAACAGTAGCACTCTGTTTTTGTTTTTTAAAACTTTTTATTTTGTATAGGGGTATCACCAATGAACAATGTTGTAATAGTTTCAGGTAGACAGCAAAGGGATTCAGCCATACATATACATGTATCCATTCTCCCCCACACTCCCTTCCCATCTAGGCTTCCACATAACATTGATGGAGGAGTTCACTGTGCTATACAGTACATCCTTGTTGGTTATCCGTTTTAAATACAGCAGTGTGTACATGTCCATCCCAAACTCCCTAACTATCCCTTCACCCCACCCTCCCCACTGGTAACCATAAGTTCAGAACAGTAGCACTTTGTATCATGGGAGAAATAGGGCATAAGGAAGAAAATCCACCCTGTTCCAACTATATCCTTTTCCACCTGGCACCATGAAATTAAGGTTTCTTTTTAACCTGATGCCATTTTAGGACATCCACTCCTGGCCCACCACTGGCTTTATCTCCACTCATGCTTGTCTTAATATACATAATTAGTATTGCAGGCAAATCTCAACTATTGGTATGATTGCATAAGACAAGTGGGGACACATAAAACCAAAGTCAGTGTAGCTATCATTTTTATTTTGAGAACTCACAGACATACCATGCCAGGTTTGCATCTATATAAAGACTTGGACAGATGGTTCTTTAACAGTCATTATTATTCATTAATCATTATTCATTCCTTCATATAAAATACAAAGAAAATGAAAAGTCTTGTATCTTTTCTTTAGCTTTGATGACGAGCGTTCCACAGATCCAAGTGCCAAGGTTACAGAAGGTTGGATTGATTTCTTTTCTTCCTTTAAATTAGATTGTATTTAAAAAGAGAGTTTGTTCATCACATGGATGAATACTGAGTTTTCCAGTAGGCTGATCTAAATTGGAGGGATACTGAGTCAGTTAACCAGTTAGTGTGATGAACTAGTTTGCTTTTTCTGAAACACTAGTAAGATTCCATTAATAACTGTGGTGAAAAGTATGTAGTGTGACTATAAGTTTACAGTTACCATGATCCTGTGGGAAATATCCAGGAAATAAAGGTTTATCACATCTATATGTAGACTACAGCCCATGCTACTAGGATTTAATCATCTCTTTAAGTATGTGTGCTTGCTTTATATAACTAGGTTAG
Source organism: Madoqua kirkii (assembly GCA_006408675.1). Taxonomy (NCBI): domain Eukaryota; kingdom Metazoa; phylum Chordata; class Mammalia; order Artiodactyla; family Bovidae; genus Madoqua; species Madoqua kirkii. Next base: position 30,925 of record SJYC01117604.1, read on the forward strand.
CCCTAGTAAAATATATTTAAAAGCTTTTAAAGCTAAAAATGAAACCTGCATTTATTTGCTTACATTAAATCCTGGCTAGGGTGGACCCCACTTTAATTCTGTCTCTGTTTAAACTGACTCATTATTTATGAGTTGGGTTTGGTCCTCTATTCTTTTAAAGCTCAAAGAATCAATGTGGCTCTAAGAATGGGACAGCGCTGAGGTAGGGGTGTCATGTTTACCGTAAAGATGGCCTGAAAGCTCCAACTACAGAGCTGGAGTTGGCCTTGGTTGTTTCAAGCCGGCACCCACTCAAGACGTTACTCAAGAAATATATCCTCTCCATTTGATAGTGGGAATAACATTCATTAAAATATGAATCATAGAATGGAGGTAAGTTGCCAGAATCCCATAAACAAGTCATCGTCAGAGGAGGATACATCACTGGTGTGTTTCCTGTATTATGGAATCATAGGCTGTCAGAGCCAGAAAGTAGCTAGTATACCGTATTTTACAGCTGAAGAGACTGAGGTTCAGGGTAGGGAAGTGACTTATCTAAGGCATACTGTCAGTCAGAATATAGATCCCAAGTCTCCTAAATCTGAATTCAATGTCATTGTTTTCTTCAACTTCACTGCAGTGAGTCATGCTTAGACATAGGTATCCTGTGGTAATATTTAATATTGCACCTGTCCAGTTCATGCATTCATTCACATTCAACAGAGTCACTGAGCACTTTCTTCGGGCTGGATGCTATTCTAAACTGTGGAGATACAGCTGCGAATGAGAGACGAAGTCTTCACCTCCTTCTAATTAGGAAGGGGATATAAACACAATGGGGCTTCCTCTGGGGTGGTGAAGAGTTGGACAGGACTGAGTGACTGAGTACAGCACATAAACACAATAATTCTAGATAGGAGTAAGTACTTCCCATTTCACCCAGGATAAAAGCCAGGGTCTTTACAATGGCTTACAAGGCCACACATGGTCTGGATTCCACTCGCCCCTCCTGGTGACCTGTCTGACCACCTCTCTTTATGATCCCTCTTAATCACTCCACTCTAGCCACATGAACATTTTCTTCAGATCTTTCCTGAAATATTATATTCAAAGTCAAAAATTCCCTGAACACTTTTCTTTAAAACTGAAACCCCAATGCCACCCCAGCACGCTCTGCTTTAATTTTATCCCTATTTGTACCATCTGAAAGCTTTTTTAAAAATTTGTTTATTGACTCTCCCTTCCCTAGAATGTTAGTTCCTTGAGGGCAGGGATTTTTCTCTGTTCACTGTATCCTCACATGTCTACAAAAGAAGCACAGAGTAGATACTCAGTATATATTTGTGAAAGTCATGAATGAATATGAGAAAAAAAGAACCTAAGTGATATAGAATGACTGGCTAGATCAGTTTGGTCCAAGAAGTCTAGAAACATCAGATCTTAATAATGGGAAGTGACCACAAGATCTGGAAGCAGAGGGTCCCACACAGAGTTCAGTAAGTGCAAGGGACCCTAGATGGGATGAGCTTGGCATGTTAGAGGCACCTTCCCCAAGACCTGTGCCCAGAATTTGAGGATCTCACCTCTTTTGGTTTCTTCTGCTTACCTAGTTTCTGTGATTCTCTGATGAAATTATTGAGGTTATTTTTGTGCCAAAATGTGTACATGTCTCAGAAATAACTGTTTTCCAATATTGTGTTTTGGTCACAGAAAGTCTTGAAAGTCCATGTCTGGAGAATTTGAGCAGTCTTAAGGTAAACATTTTTCACTGGTTCCCCTCATTGTAAGCCAGTGGAACCCTGACAGAAATGAGGGAGTGCCTTAAAGTAAGGGTGTGGTGGTGTGCCTTGAGGGGCCTCAGGAAGCACTCCCAGTTGGGGCCAAGCCCTAGTTGAAGTAATTGTCCCCGAGTAAGTGCATAGAGTAAGCCCCTTAGCACCTGAGAACAATGGCACGCAAGGAGTGAGTCCCTGGATCCGGAGGGCCTGGTGGGGGCAGCAAGGGAACAGATGCTTCGAAGAGCAAGGGGCGCTGGCTGAGGGAAATGAATGCTGGCTCCATCTGCTTTGCAGGGTACCCTTCTTAGCTTTCCAAAAATCTGCCCCACTCCTTAGTGTGATCCCAGGAAATTCCCTCCACCTAAAGCCCTCTTAGGAAGTCTTTGAGGAGACTGAAACTATCAATCCTCCTAGATTCCCCTCTCTGTTCTGTATTACTTTTGCTTCACTTTAACCATCCCCTAGCATGCATGTACACACACATAAACCCAGACCATCCCCCTTATCCTGCATTATTTTCTTCACAGTACTTAGGTCACCATTTAGTCATTTATTCAACATTTATCAAGTGCCTACTATGTGCCAAGGGCTAGAGATTCAGAAGTAAAGCAGTCAAATATTCCTGCCTCATCCTCTGGCAGAGGATTCATTTGAGTATAAGCTTCATGACAGCACGGACTTGTCTCTTTCACTCATAACTTTATGCCCAGCACCTAACATAGGACTGAGATAAAGTAGATGCTCAATAAATGTTTGTCAGAAGAACAGCCTTAGCACTGTCAAATTTCAACTAAGTCAGGAGTGCCTCAGCTCCTACCCCCATGAAGCTGGACAGCCCTGTGTGGGAACTGTTACACAGAGCAGAGGTTCTCAACCCTGGCTGCACCCTGGAATCAACTTTAACAACTGACGCCCAGCGTCCCATCCCCAGAGATTCAGATTCAGTTGGTCTGAGTTGCAGCCCAGGCCCTGGGTGAACTTGATGAACAGGCAGTGTTGAGAACCACTGAGTTAACGGATTTGTGTCTGGCCATTTAGTAGCATCTGCCCCTTCCCCTCTTTCCTTTAGTAAGGAATTCTCAACCTGACAGCATGCTAGAGTCACCTAGGCAACTTAGAAAAGAGAACAATGCTTGCCCCAGCCTCAGGGATTCCTGTTCATTTGGGGCGGGGTCCAAGCACGCCTATTTGTAATATTTCTCCAGATGGTTGTGTTGTGCAGCCAACGTTGAGAACCAGTCCCTTAGATTGCTCTGTCCCAGTTTATCCCTTTATGTAACCCATCCTCAGTATCTTAATCCACAAACTGCCTCAAATCCAAAACTTTCACCATAATACTCTGCTCTCCATACCAACGAGAGGTGTTGGTGTGGAGAGCTTCTCTCATCTCTCATGCTTCTCTCATCTTGCCTTCATTGATTTGCCCCATCCCTTTTGCCTGCCCTCACCATGGCACACCTAGCCCAGCCACCTCCCCCAGCCTACTGCAGGCCCTTCTGGGACCCTGCTGCTTCTGCATTCCAGGGGAAGGTCCACAGAGCAAAGCCAGCACCTGAGCCACCATCTCCACCCTGCCCCCTCCAGGCTGCTGCAACCTCATACTACCACCTTCTCGCTCCAGACCTCAAAATGGTTAAGAATTATTTCAAAGAAGATTGGGGTAGTAAAATGGACCTCCCCTTGCCTCCTTCTTCCCTTAAGACCTCCACTATCATTATCTTTGCTCAGAGAAGGATCGAAACTGTTTTATTTGTTCCAAGCTCCAGGAGGGGAAGAGCAGCATGGCTGACATTGTTTTGTGACCTGGGACACGTGAGCCCTTGAAATTATCCACCAGGGGCAGCCCTTGCCTGAGTCTGGCACCAATCCTGGGAGTCCTAATTAGCAAGAATTATGAGAAGTCGTGCCTAGCAATAACCAAGTCCCATAAGATAATTCTTTGAGACTGAGGGGCCCTGAGAGTTCTATGTGCAATGCCACAAAGGTTGTACTCCCTTTCAGGGTTTCTAGTGTTCGCTGTCCATCAAAGGGCAGAGGCTTAAGCTAGTACTGCACCTTTGTTTCGGCAGTTTCTCACCCTCTATCAACGCAGAAGTGACCTGACCAGCCAGTATTCCTCAAGCGATGGCACTTCAGGTACAACAAATTTATCATTTTAGAATGAAGCTCTCAATTATGTCATTTTGAACAGTTTTGATCATTCACCCCCCTTGCCCATCACATTGAATGGCTCTTGCCTTGCAGCACACCCACCCACCAGCAATATGAGGATGAAATAATATGACTTAGTATGTATGTGTGTGTATATGTGAGTCACTCAGTCATGTCTGACCCTTTGCAAGCCCATGGACTGTAGCCCTCCAGGCTCCTTTGTCCATGGGATTCTCCAGGCAAGGATACCGGAGTGGATTGCCATTTCCTTCTCCCTTAGGATGCATGTAGATTGCAATTTGCAGGTTAATATGCAGTTCTTTGCCTTAAACCTCACATCCTTGCCCATCACATTGAATGGCTCTTGCCTTGCAGCACACCCACCCACCAGCAATATGAGGATGAAATAATGTGGCTTAGTATGTATGTGTGTGTGTATGTGAGTCACTCAGTCGTGTCTGACTCTTTCCGACCCCATGGATTGTAGCCCTCCATTCTCCTTTGTCCATGGGATTCTCCAGGCAAGGATACTGGAGTGGGTTGCCATTTCCTTCTCCTTTAGTATGTATGTAGATTGCAATTTGCAGGTTATTATGCAGTTCTCTGATTTAAACCTCACAGCAAGAGGTGACAGGTACTGGGAGTAACATTTATTAGGGACCAGCCATGTACCAGGCATTCTGCTAAGTGCTTTTCTCACATCATCCTGTGAAGCATCATTTCCATTATACCGACAAGGTAACAGTCACTAAAGCTTATCATACCGTGCTTCTTTGCAAGTCTTGAAGTTGTCTCTCAGAGAGGAGAAAATGGAGGCAAACGACCTGCCTGAGGTGGCATAGCCAGCAGGTGGCTGAACCAGGGCTCAAACATCACAGGTCTTGAGGCTCTTTCCCATATTCTTTTTCCTGCCAAACAGGGGCCACATCTCAGAACTAAGCAGTGACCAGGAACTGCCTGCAGAGTTTAGTGATAAGTAGAAAAGATCCCACCTAGGTTTCCAAGTAGCAAGCCCAGTCAAAAAGTAAAATCACATTCTTCTGTGACTTCAGTTTGATGGGGACACCCCTCCCAACCCCTACATTCTACACATTAGAGGAATTCACTGGGAAGCAGTTCAGATAACCTATTTTTGCTCTGATAAGGGCTTTTGGAGGAACAAATGGCAGAAATGGCCCACCCTGTGCTAAGGTGCTCAGAGTAGTAAAGCTCCCCACAGAGGACAGTTTACATTGAATTTGAAATTACAATGATACCTGCTTAGGAAAACCCACCCAAAAAGAGGGGTCTTCTGGACCAAGACAGGCTCATTACAGCTTATTTTTTCACGAATAGGATTTTGGGGGAATCATGGTACAATGTGTCATTCCCTAGCGCTTGGCATGTGTCATGGCCATAAACACCCAGGTACATTTCTCTCTTCAGAGTGACCAGTACCAACCAAGTGAAGTCCATGGTGCTGCCCACAAAGCAGATCAGAGCAGCAGCAGGGTGTCTTGAAGGAGACCTGGAAATGGTAACCAGGCATCTACATTTTTAACAAGGCCCGCAAATTGCAAAAACAAAGCTTTATTCTTCCCCTCAAGATTTTCAGAATGTGGCCTTGCAGTATATGCTTGAATTCTGTAACTAAGTCTTTGTCCTACTTTTTCAGAAGAGATCTCTCCATTCAAGTCTTTACCTTTGCCTTTGCAAATTTTGGCTTTTAACTTCTTGGTTGTTCTTATTTTGTTTAAACTATCAGCACATTCCAGTACTGCATTATTGATCTGAAGAGCTAAACTATCCCCCCCCCTCTTTATTTGGGGTCAAATTTGCTATCTGCTACCTTAGTTTTAATCATAGATCCTTGAGGTTCCTAAGGTTATATTGCTAAAGAGAAAAACTGAGGATTTGCAAGAGGTCTAGAACCATGTCTTTTACTAGAAATAATGTATGTGCTTTATTGCCCTGTATCTTTTTATGACGTCTTCTCACAATGCATCAGCAACAAAGATAAATGATCATTTCTGTCCTTATAGATACAACAATCATTTTGTTAACATAAACTATTATGCTATTTGCAAAGATGCTTTTAAGAGCCCTTTGCACAAGACAACTGGTATAGAACAGTGAGTCCAAATGGAGACTTTTATTGGCCACACAAGTCCTGTATAGCTCACACAACAAACAGATCACTTGGGGTCAGACAATTGAAAATGCACCCAAACTGAGTGAGAAATGATAGCCTTTTGTAGTGCACAGCTGTTTTTGCCTGGACATTTTGAAATGGACACCAGTACTGTTGAGAGTTGAAAGTTACCTTCTTATGTGGAATTAGCTCATCAGGCTACCCATGTGACCTTAGACAAGGCATCTGTCCTCACTAGGTTTCTCCTCCTTTCTTCCCAAGGCTGTCAGAAGGAGCAAAATACTCTTTGTGAAAGCACTTTTAAAAACAAAAGCTATTATATAACTACTTATTTCTGAATCCTAAATGATAACTCCCTGGGGCCTGACAGCAATTGGAAAGCCTGGTAACTGATCACACTTCTCTTATGGTTGTTCACAGACTGAAAAGCCCCATACTTCTTCTAGACAGGGGTCTGAAATGATGAGGAAGATATCAACTTTCTCCAAAGTGTTTTCAAGATCTAACACCAGTGTTTCAAAACCTTCCTCACCCTCACCCCCTTACCAAGACAGAAAATGAGACTGTAATACCCAATAAGCATGTTGACCTTCCTCAAAAAATAAATGGTTGTTAAAGCTGACATTGTGTCCTACACACTGATTCTTATAAGTATTGAAAATAAGAGCAAAGAAAGCATAAAAAGGCAGTTGGGGAAAAGGAGGGTTTTGATAAATGCTTCTGACAAGCATTTTGGGATGAAGAGGGAAGCTTTTGTCACATATAGATGCATCTAGCAGGCAGTGTGGGGTTGAAGCTCTGCTCTTAAGGGCCCTGCAGCCTTGCTGGGAAGATGACAACTAACTTCAAAGCAAAAGTGTGATACCAGTAAAACAATGTGTCATCACATCTTTCAGGCACCCTAGGTGTTCAAAGGGAGAAGGCAATGGCACCCCACTCCAGTACTCTTGCCTGGGAAATTCCATGGATGGAGAAGCCTGGTAGGCTGCAGTCCATGGGGTCGCTAAGAGTCAGACACTACTGAGCGACTTTTTTCACTTTTCACTTTCATGCACTGGAGAAGGAAATGGCAACCCACTCCAGTGTTCTTGCCTGGAGAATCCCAGGGATGGCGGAGCCTGATGGGCTGCCATCTCTGGGGTTGCACAGGGTCGGACACGACTGAAGCGACTTAGCAGCAGCAGCAGCAGCAGGTTTTCAAAGAAGGGAGTTGTCGCTGTGGGCTGGAGTGGTCTTGCTGGAGGAATTGGAATTCAGACAATCCTCAAAGGACCGTTAGGATTAGGGAGGCCTTGAGGGCACCAGGAAGGCTATCCCCTCAGGTTACACAACCTGCGTACACTGCTGCCATGCCTGAACAGTTTAGCTCTGGCCCATAGGACATTCTACCATAATGGAAACGGTCTGTATTTGCTCAGTTTGGTACAGGAGGCACCAGCCCCACATGGCTATTGTCACTAGCGTGACTGAGGAACCCAGTCTTTCCATTTTATTTCAGTTTAAACAGCCAACATGTAGCTAGTGGTTCCCTTATCAGACAGCACAACTCTAATCGGTACAAGGCCTCAAGGACAGCAGCCAGTTCCAATTAGGTTGAAGGATTCCCTGAAAGTTCATTTCCAAAGTCTATCTTCAAACAAAGACATGTACAGATCTAACTCCTCAGGAGCTTTGAAGCCTCCAGGCATCTTCTTGGTCCCTTTAAGAGACATGCACCACCAGTGTGGCCAGAGAGGAGCTCATGGTTTCCAGTCATATTTGTGCCACTGCACTTGTCAAAACTCAATTGATGGAGAAAGGATAAGCTCCATGGAGAACACCAATGTCAGGGAATCATAAATAAAAAATTGGAACCTGCACCTGCCAGCTGGCCTCAAGCAGTGCTTAGCTAGAAACGGCTTCCATGAGACAGAAACACATGAAGAAGGTCACTCACTAGTCATTCTCATACCCCAGCTTTATCCAGAAATCTAGGTCAGTGAAAGGTCTCAGCCTTATCCTAATGCCCAGGGGAAATATTTCTATGAAAGTCAATTTCCTTTATGCTGTACCTATAGTCCAGAAATGTTATGTTAAGTGAAGTTTAGTAAATAGAATGGCAGGCAGTTCTGCCCAAATATCACATATACCTAAATTGCGCTGCCTTCATCTCATTTCTGCCCTTACATACTGAAGTTCATCACACACGGCAGCACAAGTTTTAAGGTTAGCTTTTAAAGATCCACAATAACAAGTACTGATCTTACATAAGCCTTTGTTTCCATGTTGATGTGTGGCAGAACCAATACAATATTGTAAAGTAATTAGCCTCCAATTAAAATAAATAAATTTAAATTAAAAATATATCAACAATAAAAAAGTAATACCAAAAAATAAAATTTTTTTTAAAGTAGTAGCAATCCAGTTTGGAAATCAAAAGTTATAAAAGCTACAGTGAAAAGTTTCCCTCTCCTCTCCCAGCTGTTGGCCTGGTTCACCTCTCCCAAAGCAATCTCTATTACCAATGGGACCAGTATCCTTCTGAGATAGGCTTTGGATAACAAGTGTATTTTCATGTGACTTTAGCAAGAAGTCTAATATCCTCCCTCAAAAAAGGCAGAAAACAGAGAGGAAGAGGGAGGTGAGAATGGAAGGAGAGAATGCATGCATACTATCTGACAGCTGCTATGTCCTAATATCACTGCACTCGTAGAATAAAGTCAGTTACTTTTTAAAATGCTCTTTTGTCTAATGAACTAAATGTCAAAAGGTTAGCACCACATTGGGAGGAAAGGTGCCTACCATAGCTCTTCAAAGTCTGCTGGCTGAAATACATTAAGAATGTATGAGCTGGTAACTATAGTCCTTAGAGATAGAACCATTTAAATTTTTTTTTTAATGAAAGCACTAAAAGTGACAATGCAGTGAAATAAAATGCAAATTAGAATACCCCAAATGTATCACAATATACCTTTCAGAGAAGAAAAAAGGAATAAAATGACAAAAATCCAGTGTTGCCCAGATGTAGGGAATTACATTTGAACTCTACAGTGGTGACAATCCTACAAATTTGATGTTTCTGAAAAGCAGTCTAACAATAAGGTGAGTTATGGTTCCAGCTGTACTTTTGGACCTGGTAACTAATTTAGGTAAATTTGGTCCAAGGGAATAATATAAAGTGAAAAAAATGTAAAAGACTATATAAAAATGTACATAGCATTACTATTAATTATGAAGAAAAAACAATCCTAGTGGGACACTGGTGTGGTGTATTATCAGGAAAGAATGCTATACAGGCACTGAAAAATGACAAGGATAGTGAAAATATACACACAAAGAACTGCAGATATGAAATAAGTAAAACCAGCACACAAATAAAATGTGAGCACAAAATTAGGCCCTGTTCAGGCCTCCCCACACAGGGGCTCTGGGAGGGGTGGCGTCAGTGCCCCTCTGCCCCCCTCTAGTGGTGTGGACGTGTTCCAAGGGGCCCAACCAGGCCTGCCAAGCAAGCAGGACATGAACCAGAAGGGCCAGAAGGCAGCCACAGACCCAAGGAGACCCCAGGGTTTCCCACAACCACCAGGGAAGGCTAGAGGAAAACAAAAGATGTCACACTGATAACAATTACACAGTATACTTTATGATTTGGCAATCATATGATATACTAATAAAAATTCAAAGAACTTAAGAGATCTAAATAATCATGAAGGACTTTTTCTTTTTTTTTTTTTTTGCTGCTGCTGCTGTTAGCTGCTTGCTAACAAATGCCTTTCTCTTGAGGAAACATCATCACAACCATCTCCAACATCAATTCTTATGCCAATTCTAAACCTAGCCTAAGGTGGATAATACCAAATGCCTCAGTTTCTATGAGGCATAGAAAAACAAAGCATTAGTTCAGATTTTTTGAAACAACTTCTGTAAAGATAGTAGGTCATCTTCAATCAACCCCAATGTACTCTTCTAAGCTGGCAAAAGGTAACCAAATTTTTGACTGATGTCCATTATAGAAAGTATATTGGCATTAGATTCAACATACAATAGCTATATAGCTAGGTGACAGGCATATATTTTAGAGTAACCTATATATGGTTTTGCCCCTTTTTAGGACCCAGCACATAATTTCAGTATTTTTAATGATTCATCTAGGGACCAATGTGTCTTTGATGACACGCTATTGGTCATACTTAGTTTGCATGCATGCTAAGTTGCTTCATTTGTGTCCAACTCTTTACAACCCAATGGACTGTAGCCTGCTAGGCTCCTCTATCCATGGAATTCTCTAAGCAAGAATACAGGAGTGGGTTTCCATGCCCTCATCCAGGGCATCTTCCTGATACAGGGATCAAACTTGCACCTTGTACACTGCAGGTGGACTCTTTACCACTGAGCCACCAGGGAAGCCCATACTTAAAGAATAACAAATGCTTATCACAGATATAATTATTTCCAACTGGAAAAAATGATCTGTTCTTATTCATTTTATGATGGAGTTCCCAGTAACACTTGCAGAAATCAGAGGCCACCTATTTAGGAAAGGAAAGATACTAGGTTAAATCCTTTCAGTGCAAATAGTCACACCCAAACATGTCTTCTAAGCTTACCTTTTCAGATGAAAGATATCAGCAAATGTTTGGCTTTATTGTTTGGTCTCAACAGCATAGTGCACAGCACTTTATACTTCACTAGACTACCATTTACAGAATGACCAGGCTATTCCTTTCAAAAAGCTTCAAAACATGTTTACAGAACATCTCCTGTACTAGTTAAGGATCACTTCCAATTTAGGCTTCACTGAGTCCATAAACTGCCAAGATAAGATACTTGTGAGGTACACATTCCAGTAGGTTAGAGGAAGGAAAGAGACAGACTAAGATGTTAATTAGGCCACATGAAAGAAATACTGATATGCCAAGAAGTAAAAATTGTTCTTAATGAGGACTTTATTCACTGCTGTTCAGCTTTGAGGTCACTGCAGTGAACCCATGAAAGGAACCAGTAAACATTCGCTGTTGCCAAAGATCAACTAAAACCAATAACTAGCTCGTTGTTCTCAGCTGGGCATAGTGCAGGGTGTATTTGCACCTCTCAGATCTCTGACTCTAGGGAGCATAAGTGACTGACTGCCACAGCTATTGAGCTCTGAAATGCAATGCTGCTGCACTTTCCATCATCGCTGCATTTTCACCAAGGCCAGATTTCTCACGGGCTACTCTCAGCCAATGGCAGAGCATAGCAGAGATGCTAAGATTGGTTGGTAATTCCTGCAAGACACAGGACTTACCCTACAGGTGACTGGCTAGGGATGCTGTCAGAGAAGAAGCCCATCCTCACAAAGGATGGCAGGTCGACCTGATCCCACGTTACAGATGCAAAGTAGACAGACTTCATGGGGCAGAACAAGATAATAATACTTTATTGGCAAACAGCATGGGTGTCAGTGGAGTTCTGCCAGTCCCCAAGGGCAATTCAGTGGGCTCAGAGACATGTTTCCTATGTGGCGGGTTGCATCACTGCCGAGGAACCCAGGGTCAAGGGCCCAGGACGTTCTGAGCAATGAACAAACAAACCAGTGCTCCTTCCCCTCGGAAGTGAGTGGTTAAACAGTAGTCATACTATGATCACTTTGCCCTACAGAAATGGTTCAGCATCAAGAAGCAGGTAATCTGTGCTTTCAAGAACCTCACCAAGAATGTGCAGATGCTCAGGGCCCATGGTGGACTGCCTGTCCTGAAAGACACATTTGCTTCACAAAATGTCCTTAGAATTGCACCAGCTAGTTAAGAATTTTCGTCTCCACCCTTCCTTCCTTCCCTCTCTCCACCGGGATTAGAGACCTGCATGGAGTCCCACAGCTCTCCCCTGACTCCCTCCGCATTCTCCCTCAGAGGCCTTTACCCTGATGAATCTCTTATGTGTTTAATCCCATCTTGGCCCCTGCTTCTCAGAGAACCCATTATCACAGATGGTGCCAGCAGTGGTCCAAGAGAACAGGCTGTGTAAGATGGGGCCTGGGACTGCTTCAGTCACTGCCTGGTGGGCAGAATGGACACTGTCCTGAGGGGATGTGGGGCACGGCCATTCCCAGGCCTTGAGGACCCAACTGCTACAGATTTCTCTGGAGATGATGTGGGAAACCTGAGAAAATAGGCTGCCAGATGTGGTGATTCAGACTTTTGAAAATGGAAGAATAAGGAAGGCCTACAAAGACAGTGGAAACAGCTGGATACTGTTAAGGGTACTGATGCCCTGCAGCAGGGTAATGAGAAATGGGTGACCGTTAATAAGTAGAGTGTGTGTGAGAGCCAGAGGGTCTCCAGGAGCTTCCAAAGAGGCCCTCAGTTCCTGCAATGGAGGAGTGGACGCAGCAGAGCAACAAAGCTGTAAGAGTTGCAGAACTCCAGGGAGATTAAATACTCAATATTTAACATATGGCAGGTCGGCTTTGCTGCAGTCAGGGCCACACGATTTTGTATGGTTGGCAAATCCTTGGGACCCTGAAACGTGGGGTAGGAACATCTGGTTAGTCTCTCCTGAAGGTGGTGGCTCTGGAGACACCCCCACCCAGCTCTCAGTATGCAAAGGGGGGCCATTCTTTCCAAACAAGGGCTTGCACACCCTGTGCTAGAAGATGCCAGAGGCTGCTCCCCTCACCAGACACGCAGTGCCCCCCACCCAGGAGCTGAGTCTAGCCTCTTTCCTGGTTACCAAACTGCTACCTAGGATTAAATTCCAGCATTACCTGGCTAGGGAAGTGCTAGGCCTACCAAAAAGCTGCAAGAATTAACTGGCAGGTACTGACAGGAGCCATAGGAACACTGGTTTGGTTTTCAAGGGTGCTGTATCAAGAATCAGAAAAGCAAGAATTCAGACTTAGAACTCAGCATATAGGATTGAGAGGGCTTCCCAAGTGGCTCAATGGTAAAAGAATCAGGCTGCAATGCATGAGACATAGGAGATGCAGGTTCAATCCCTGAGTGGGGAAGATTCCCTGGAGGAGGGCACGGCAACCCACTCCAGTATTCTTGCCTGGAGAAGCCCACTGTCAGAGGAGCCTGGTGGGCTACAGTCTATAGGGCTGCAGACTCAGACACGACTGTAGCGACTGAGCACATGCACACACATACATACAAAATTTAACCCCCAGGCAACAACTGCAGGGGTTGAGCAGCTTCCACTGAGGTGGCTCACAGAGGACTGGAGAATGTGCTGGCCACCACTAAGCAAAGTACAAACACCTGAGCTGTCCTGGCAAAGGACCAAGGAAGGAATGAAGAGGCCAAGGGGAGCAGGTATCCTGGAGAGGAGATTTCACGAGGTAAGAAACCTCACCAGAGGGTACTATTCCATAGCAGGGTCCAGAGGATATCCCACTCACCGAGGCTCACACTGGTGAGAGGGGCACCAGTGTCATTAGGTTCAGAAGTGGCCTCCTCTGCAGACCAGGGATGGCAGTAAGAGATCATCACAGAGCTGGGGCCCCGCAGTAATAAAAACCTAGGAAATGCCGAAGAACTGATGCTTTTGAACTGTGGTGGTGGAGAAGACTCTTGAGAGTCCCCTGGACTGCAGGGAGATCAAACCAGTCAATCCTAAAGGAAATCAATTCTGAATAGTATTGGAAAGACTGATGCTGAAGCTGAGGCTCCAATACTGTGGCCACCTGATGCAAAGAGCTGACTCGTTAGAAAAGCCCCTTGATGCTGGGAAAGATTGACAGCAGGAGGAGAAGGGGGCAACAGAGGATGAGATGGTTGGATGCATCACTGACTTGATGGACATGAGTTTGAGCAAGTTCTAGATGTTGACAGACAGGGAAGCTTGGTGTGCTTCAGTCCACAGGGTTGCAAAGAGTCGGACATGACTGAGTAACTGAACTGAACTGAACTAAGCGGTGCTTATCCACCAGAAGCCAGGAAGACACAAATACTAGAGCTAACCTCAAGGTCAGAAGGGCAGCCTGGCGGGCTTCACCCACATGGACTCATGGAAATGGTGCAAATGGACCATGGTGTCCCTAGAGGCAATACAGAGAGCCACCAAGGGTTATCACTCAAGATCTACAAGCTGAAAAAGGCAAAAGTGGAGAAACAGGGGGCCGAGGGAAGTTCTCCCCAATAAAAAGTCCAAATTACTTGCTCAATTTCCAGACATCAGCCCATCCTCAGATCTAGAAGAGGTAGCTGGGCCTATAGAAAAAAGGACAATGCCATGTAATGCTTCTCCCAGCACTAACTAATGAAGTGACCTAAAGCCACTCATTTGGGTGTATGTACACTGGGGCAAGAATAGCCAGACAATTGAATACTGGATGCAAGATATATATGGTGTATGTAGATATATATATACATACACACATACATATATATATACCCTTTTTCTCTGAAAAAGCTCTAATTGATACATAAATCAAATACATATTCCATGGAGATGCAGTGGATCAGCGCTGCTGTTAAAGACCTGAATGATGCAGACAGTGGTGGCTCTATGGTAACTCTGCACCTATGGCCATATGGGGATTCCTGTATGATCAGCTGGAGGAGGAAACAACTTGAGCTTGGTTTACAAATGGGCCAGCTCTCAATATCTAAGTATAAAATGAAAATGGGTGGTATCTATATAACTGCAGATACATTCACGGGGGAGAAGGAACATTTTTCCAGTGGATGGAACAACAAGCAGGGCACTTGACTTGGTGTGGAAAAAGTGGCCCAAAGTGAGACTGTTTATTGAATACATAAGACTTCTGGAAGTGGCCAATGGCTTGACCATCCAATGGGAAGCCTGGAAGGAAAAGGGCTGGAAGATCAGAGACAAGGCGATCTGATGCAAAGGCCATGGACTGACACATGGGAGCATGCAAAGTGTGAAGATTTCTGCATCATATGTTAACCACCACCAGAAAACATCTATTATGTAAGAGGCACTGAACCACCAGGCAGACACAATGACTCAGCCAGATGCAGGGGCCTTCGTTAGTTACTACACAACTGGCATGATAGATACAAGCAGAGTGGTCATGGTGGCTGACGGAGGCCCAGCAGCAAGGATGCCTATTTACCAAGGCTCATCTACTGGGGCTCCTCTGACAGGTGACTCTTGCTCAAGGGCTCACCACTGGTCTTGCTGAAATAGTCTTAGAACTCTACTGCAGTCTTAAGACTTTTCCTATGTAGCTTTCTTCTTTCCCTCCCTTTCTTCTCCAGAAGTTAGACATATGTCATAGTCTGACAGCTTTTCCAATCTCCGCCAGCTCCCTCCCCACTCTCCTTCATGGACATCCCAACCACCAATCTAGGTGCACATCTCATCTAGGACCCACACAAACACACCAGTTGATTTAACTTAACACATTCACTATTAAAGCTCTAGTCCTCTGTTTTACAATGTCAGAAATATCATTTTAATAATTCAGCAGAGGTATTAAAGTTTTGTGGACTGTTCCTATCAAATTTATAAAGGATTGATTAAATAAATAAGTAGAATAAAATAAATAAATAAAAAGAAATCTCAAAATGAGAAAGAAGAACTACCCATTAGACCAGACAGATATGCAGTGGAGCTGACAAAGTGTTCCCACCTCACCAAGAGCAGCTACCCGAAAAGCAGACTAAGCACAGAAGCAGGCTGGTGTACCTGGCTAGCCAAAAGGTAGAAACAGCCCACATGTCTATCCATTCAGGAGTGGCAAACAAAACATGGAATATCCATACAATGGGACATTATCCATAAAAACGAATGAGGTGTCTGGAGAAGGGAATGGCTACCCATTCCAATATTCTTGCCTGGAGAATTCCATGGGCAGAGGAGCCTGGAAGGCTACAGTCCATGGGATCACAAAGAGTTGGACAAGACTGAGTAACATTTTCACTGATACAATATGGATGCACCTCAAAAATATTATACTAAGTGAAAGGCACCAAACACAAAAGGCCACATGTACAATTCCACTTACATGAAATGTCCAGAATAGGTAAATCTACAGGAACTGAAAGCAGATTGGTAGTTGCCAGGGACAAGGAGGACGAGGGGATGGGGAAGAGCTGCTTAATGGGTATACAGGGTTTCATTTTGGGGTGATGAAAATATTTTGGAACTAGATAGGGTTGGTGGCTTTATAACACTGTCAACATACCAAACTACACTGAATGTTCTCTTTAAAATGGTTAATTTCAAGATAAATGTCATATACTGGCACATATATACAGAATATAGAAAGATGGTACTGATGAATTTGCAAGGCAGACATGGAGAAACATAGAAAACAGACTTATGGACACAGCGAGAGGGGAGGAGAGGGTGAGATGTACGGAGAGTAACATGGAAACTTTCAATAACATATGTAAAATAGATAGCCAATGGGAATTTACTGTTGTGTCTCAGGGAACTCAAACCGGGGCTCTGTATCAACCTAGAGGTTGAGATAGGGAGGGAGATGGGAGGCTCAAGAGGGAGGGGACATATGTACACATATGGCTGATTCATGCTGATGTTTGACAGAACACAGAATTCTATAAAGCAATTATCCTTAAATTAAAAAATAAATATTTTAAATGGTTAATTTCATGTGAATTTCTTCTCAACAAAATAAATAAATTAGTTATAAGGAAAAAATGTAGACACATCAACCAAAACAAAAACAGCAAAATTGAAAAAAAAAAGATGTCTACAGTTTCAAAAAACAGGGGGCAGGTAGGCAAAAATAAGGAAGAAGCAGGCTGATGTCAAGAATCCTTATCACATTCATAGCAACCTGTCTGAACCTAGTTAAGCCACACTTCTCTGCTCAGTGTTTATAGCTGCCAACTGGAAAGGTTCTTAGCATGTATCACAAAGACTGGAATTCTAGAACTGTCTGGTATTTCCCCTTCCTGGCCATTTCATTATAAATTGGGGTCATGAATTCAAAAGCCATATTTATGAACCCAGATTTAGTACACGCTCTGGTAAGTACCAAAAGTATCAAGTATATTCCCTGGGACAATGGATTCTGCTCAAAAATCCAGGACATTTAGCTGTTAAAAACTACAGCTCTCTTGATGATGATTATACTCAAGGGATCAAAAGAATTCATTCTCAGACTTTACATGTAAATATAGTAAAAGAATAACTGAATTTCATTGTATTTGAAAACTACAGTTCATTTTTAATTCTACCGTGCTGAAGAGCTGAACAGGCTGCGGCATCAGTGATGCCTGCATTCCCTGGGATGAGAGGACTCCCGGTCCAGGGAGTGCCGGGACCTTTTGTACAGGTGGGATTTATCTCAGCTCCTACTTCTATTCCTATAACCACGCCCCTCAGAGCGCCTGTCATGCTGTCTGGAATGTATGTCTGAGCTCCGACCCCTGTCTCTCTCCCTGTGCCTGTCTTCTCTCTCTTCCTTCCTGCTTGATGACTTGAGCTCGTGCCTGGACTTCTCCTTTCTTGGCTCCCTCTCTCGGTCCTCTGTTCCACCGTGGCAGGTCATCCTGACCTCAGGGGAACTGGGGTGGGACTACTG
>SJYC01117606.1:0-26261 GCA_006408675.1 Madoqua kirkii
GTATATATTGGGCATATATACCTAATCTGCCATTAGTAAAAACAGTTTCCTTGGGGTAACCAGAAGTGCAGGTATGTACTAATGAGGCTGCCTTCTTTCCCCCGCCAGCCTGTGGGGGAATTGAACAACTACCTCATCATAAACAATAATGTAATGTTAATAATTTGATCATTGCAGTGGAAGGTATACCTTTATGCATAGGAAGACACTACTTTTGTCTGTCCACCAAGGAACATTCTCATCATTCCTATTATACATGGAGGTAAAGTGTAATAACTACCATTTTGCTACTTTTACTGTGCTTGTTTCCAGCAGGGAATTTCACACCTCGACAGAATTGTTAGACACTCATAATGAAAAATACATGTCTCTATGTCCTGTTAACTTTTTTGTTCCTTCTCTAGAATCTTTGGAATGAGAACGTTGCCGAGGTCATCGAACCTTTAAAGTCATAAATTATTTGGGGTCTATCACTGTAGATTGGAGTCCAGATCATGGGCAATTCTTAGAAAAATGTTCAAATAAATCTCTCAGGCGGCATCGTGCAAATGGCACTTTGATGGGCAATGATAATGAAATAGTGGAATGACAGCAATTTGCACTTGTGTCTCCTTAATTACAATTGCAAGGATATCCACACGTTCAAGGAGATATTTGGAAACTATGGGCAGTTTCTGGTAATCTCACTATCTGGTCAGGAAAGTATAGTTTGAATAGTAGTGACTCTTCAGGTCCATTCCATGTTAAGTTACATGTTAATAAATCTTATTCTGCAATGGCATGTGTAAAATATCCTTTTGCATTGTTATATGAAAATTGGATTTGAAATAATACTGTGGGGTCTGTGTCATGTGATTATTGTAACCTAACTCAATGTGTAAATCAGTCTTGGTAAAAAGAATTTAAAAGACGAGCCTATAATTTTAATTTCTCATTAGTAATTGTTAAGACTCCAACAATAATATAGTTGCCTATAAATCTGACTCAGTCGTAGTCAGATTCTTTTGCTATTTCTCATCTAATAGCCACTGTGCAGACCTTGCTACACTAATCTCGGCATATGCGTGGTGTGGTCATTACTTCGATTCTAGCAGTCACGTCAGTAACTGCAACAGCAGCAGGCCTTGCATTATACCAAAAAATTCAAACAGTTGATTTTGTTCGGGACTGGCATAAAAAGACTCTCATTTGTTATGGCAACAACAGCGAAATTTGGATGCACAATTTGCTACCGACATGCTCTATCTTCAACACATCGTTTCCTGGCTTGGAGATCAATTAGCTGTTTTATCTACACAAAATATATTAAAATGTGATTGGAATTCTTCTCAATTTTGTATACACCTGTACCATTTAACATAAGTGAGGACTGGGAAAAAGTAAAACGATCTTTGATTGGACCTCAAAATCTCACTGTGGAAACTATGCATCTGGAATGACAAATTCCTGCCTGACGTTGCAGAATCTGATTTGCTGAAAAGTCTTCAAAAAGAAAACTTAAATCCGTTAGGGCATGTATCCACACTAATTGGGACTACCTTTGGAAATACTGTGTTTATATTACTTTTATGTTGTGTTGCTATTCTGTCTTCCAATGATGACGGAAAGGGAAACAACTAAAATGCAAAACAGAGAAGATCCAGACCATGCTACAATTTGCTAAAGCAAACTGAGACATATAAATAAAAAGAGTTCTAGATGCCCATCATCTAGAGAGATTCTGCCTAGCCCCCAAGCGGTGACTGGATAGTCAATGATGGATAAGACCCTCAGAGGAGGACAACCTAAGACAGACACAGCCACAAGAGGGGCTGGCGAGGCTGGAGGTTGGCAGCCTACAGCTTTATGCTTTGCTTTAAAAAACATCAATATAAATGTCTCAAGAGCTTAAATAAAAAAAAAGGGGGGGGGGGATGAAAGGTTAATACGTACACTATGGGGAAAGCAGAGATATGTATGTAAGTCGATCTCTCTGCTCAAGGCTGAACATGCTGGCATGCGAGGTGTTCTGCCAAGGAGTCTAGACACAGTCTTGAGTTTAATGGTCCATTGTTAATGAGGGAACATTCCTTTCTTTTGATAAAAAGAGAAGAGGTTTCACTCCCCTTGCTGTATGATACCATGTATGCACAAAAGCTTATTCATAAGATCTGAAATGCTTTCTGGGGGATATATAATAATAAACCGCCATTATTAGGTGCAGCCATTTTTCCCTCTGGCCAGAGTGTGTGTTTGTCTATGTCTCATTTGTCTTGTGTGTTTCATATCATTTCGCTTGAAATCTCCAGTAATCAACAGAACCCAACAGACTTCCCTGGTGGCTCAGATGATAAAGAATCCCCCTGCTAAAGCTGGAGACTATGGTTCAGTCCCTGGGTCAAGAAGATCCCCTGGAGAAGGAAATGGCAACCTGCTCCAGCATTCTTGTTTGGAGAATTCATGGACAGAGGAGCCAACGGAAAGGGAAACAACTAAAATGCAAAACAGAGAAGATCCAGACCATGCTACAATTTGCTAAAGCAAACTGAGACATATAAATAAAAAGAGTTCTAGATGCCCATCATCTAGAGAGATTCTGCCTAGCCCCCAAGCGGTGACTGGATAGTCAATGATGGATAAGACCCTCAGAGGAGGACAACCTAAGACAGACACAGCCACAAGAGGGGCTGGCGAGGCTGGAGGTTGGCAGCCTACAGCTTTATGCTTTGCTTTAAAAAACATCAATATAAATGTCTCAAGAGCTTAAATAAAAAAAAAGGGGGGGGGGGATGAAAGGTTAATACGTACACTATGGGGAAAGCAGAGATATGTATGTAAGTCGATCTCTCTGCTCAAGGCTGAACATGCTGGCATGCGAGGTGTTCTGCCAAGGAGTCTAGACACAGTCTTGAGTTTAATGGTCCATTGTTAATGAGGGAACATTCCTTTCTTTTGATAAAAAGAGAAGAGGTTTCACTCCCCTTGCTGTATGATACCATGTATGCACAAAAGCTTATTCATAAGATCTGAAATGCTTTCTGGGGGATATATAATAATAAACCGCCATTATTAGGTGCAGCCATTTTTCCCTCTGGCCAGAGTGTGTGTTTGTCTATGTCTCATTTGTCTTGTGTGTTTCATATCATTTCGCTTGAAATCTCCAGTAATCAACAGAACCCAACAGACTTCCCTGGTGGCTCAGATGATAAAGAATCCCCCTGCTAAAGCTGGAGACTATGGTTCAGTCCCTGGGTCAAGAAGATCCCCTGGAGAAGGAAATGGCAACCTGCTCCAGCATTCTTGTTTGGAGAATTCATGGACAGAGGAGCCTTGTGGGTACAGTCCATGGGATTACAAAGAGTCAGACACAACTGAGCAACTAACACTTTCACTTCAGTGGACACAAGATGAACCCTCTTCCCACTCCATGTTCCAGAAACTGATAGCCAGATAATTCTATGATCTAGATTCATCTGTCGCAAGGTCCCAACTGCTTGGAACAGCATAGGGGTCACTCACAGCTGTCAATATTCTGAATCATCCTTTAATCCTTTGGGGCAGAGGTGTGCAATGGGGCTTAAATATTGGGGGAAGGACTGGGTCTGTTTTGCTCCACAAGGAAGCAGAGGAAGTGCTGCTTGAGATGCAGAATCTCTTTTTCTTCATCTGCTTTTTTTGTTTTCTGTGCATGTCTCCTACATTTCAGAATGCCCGACAGAGAATCTACCTGGAAAATAAAAAGCAAATATTCAAGAAGTAAAAATGCTTCCTGGAAGTTATGATAGCATTGCCTCACCTGGGGGCACTGTCCTTATTCAGGAAAGAAAATGGAGGGTTATTACTAGCTACAGATTGTGGGTGGCCAATTTCCTTGCAAGACATTCTAAGTGGAAGGTCTAACTGCTTCAAGCTACTTTCCTTGAATTCATATGCAAAAATTTGCTCACAGTGTCTCCCTTCAGAGAAAGAACACACCATATTATTTAAAAGAGAAAGGAAAACCCAGCCTGAGAATTCCTGGTCCCCTAGACTTACCTTCTACTTTTCCATCACCCTTGGCTCCAGGCCTCCACCAGAAAGACTATGGTGGGGGAGGGTGGCCTCCCTTTCCAGGCACCATGTGGTTTTACTCTTCCAGGGCATAGGTGAAGGAAGGTGAACAGCATACCTAGACCTGCCTCCTCAACAGGAAGGTCTTGGTCTCAGGCATTTTGGATGTTACTGTGAATAACAACTATGTCCAAAAAAATGGCCTCAGGTTACAATATCCAGAGTCCAGGAAGGCCCTATGGCCAGAGGTCCATTTGGCTACCTTGAGATCTGTCCTCAGGGTTACAGAACCGCTTCAGCTGGGATCCCACTAAAACCTGAACTCTCACTTTTTCTCTTTCCAGCATTGATTCCCTATGAGGAAGCTAGTTTTTTAAGGAGGTGGCAAGGAGGAATGAGACTTGGTCATTGAATGTTCAGTTTAGTCTGAGAAATGAGTGAGGATCTATTTCAAGTCAACTTATCTCACCTCCAGCCTTAATAAGAACTGGACATCCCATTCCACAGATGAAGGAGACATTATTTATCAAAAGTTCTCCTAGGGAAGCACAGGTATTTACTTGGAAGCAGGTGTCCACAGAATGAAATCCCACAGGTAGAATGAAGCCACAGAAGGCGATTCCCAAATTGATCCAACAGTACTTGTTTTGTTTGGAACGAGGATGGCTAGGAAGAGATGATTGGAAAAGGGCCAGTGAGAAAAATAAGCTCTGTGAATTATCCACAGTCTTAAAAAAATAAACTCACCAAAACCTCTGGGAAAGTGAACATACGGTGCAGAGGCTCAGTTTTGCCAGGTAGCAGGCACGCATAGCCTGCATTCATGGAGGACCAAGAGGAAGAGGCTGGAGGTGGGGGGAGGGAATGGGGTCACAGACACTGGAGTCTTATATTTGAATGGGCCCCAAGAATGATCATGGAGCTAGGGATGAGTCTCAGCCAAACAAGCTTGCTTCTGCTGCTGCTGCTGCTGCTAAGTCACTTCAGTCATGTCCGACTCTGTGCAGCCCCATAGATGGCAGCCCACCAGGCTCCCCCATCCCTGGGATTCTCCAGGCAAGAACATTGGAGTGGGTTGCCATTTCCTTCTCCAATGCATAAAACAGAAAAGTGAAAGTGAAGTCGCTCAGTCGTGTCTGACTCTTAGCGACCCCATGGACTGCACCCCTTCAGGCTCCTCCTTCCCTGGGATTTTCCTGGCAAGAGTACTGGAGTGGGCTGTCACTGCCTTCTCCAACAGCCAAACAAGCTTAGACCTTATGATGTAAGATCAGACATCAAATGTCTGTATTCTATCCCAAACAAGCAAGTGAGTTTGGAATGAAAAGCAAAGTCTGCCTGCATTTTCTTTTCATGCCACTTGAGGATGTTACTCATTTTAAAGCCACAGGCTTTGGGCTGTGTTCTTGACAGTGATTAGCCAGCACTTTGGAGGGAACATCACTCCAGCTCATTCATCTGGGTCACCTGACACAGGCACCCCTTTTACCTGTCTCCTAGACTGAGAATTCAAAACCTAGGAGCAAACCCTTTGTGCCTCCAAATACCTCCAACATTCCCCAGGGTGACTTGGGTTTCTTTTTGAAACTTGTAGGGCTCCTTTGCCTTTATCTCAGTTCTGGCTCTCCCATGGTTGGGTTCGTGTGTCTTAAATTATTTTGGTGCATAGTAATGCCCAAGGTTCCTGTTTAGATAAAGATCCAGATTTAGTAGACCTAGGTGGTCTGAGATTGCACTTTTTAACACACTCCAGGTGAGGCAGGGCTGCTGGTCAGTGGACCACAGTTTCAGTACTGACCCTTTAGATTCCAGTTCATTCTCTCTATCCAATGGCTCCTCAAGAGATCAGCATCAGAGTTCCCTTGGTTGGGGGTGGGGCACATGTGGCTAGGCTCCAAGAAGCACAAATCTATGGAGGATACCTGGCAACAATAGATTAATAAAGTACCAAATGATATTGATGAGAAGCTGCTCCAGGAGCTGAAAAACTCACAAACCCTGGACACAGCCAGTGTCACAGTGGCCTGCTGATTTTTGCTGCTGGTATGTGCATGGCCTTCTTTTTCTGGGCCTCCAGCTTTGGCTCTCTGACTCCTGGAAATAAGAGATCTTTGTAGGATGGCTTCAATAAGCAGCAATTCAAGTCTTGACATAAAGAAGACTTCTAGGAAAATGCCACCTAAAAGAAAAGTCACCTAGGAAAGCACTGGTGAGGAGATGGTGGTCAAGGACTCTCCCCTGACTTTGTTCCATGGAGCATCCCTGGAAGGCTGAGGGGAATCCCCAAGCCTTCACTGAAGGCATGAGGCTGGTAAAGCTGGCAGAGCTGGCCAGCAGGGCTCTGGTTGCTAACCAAGGATGTTGCCTTTGGGCAGTGCCAGCATCTTCCATAGTGGACATAGCACCTCCCAGAAGATACACCATCCCACAGGGCATCTAGCACAGCAGACCTGGCACTGCCCCAGCCCCAGCAGAGCACTCATGCACTGGATCTCACAGCTGAAAATTTCAGGGGACAAATCATGAAGGAATTTGATAACATGAGCAGATGGTGTGGTCCCCTTGGCACTTACATCTAGTGGCTCCTGGAACTATAGAAAAAGAGTGAACTTACAATGTAATTACACCAGCCTTGCTTCATATATTTATTTCTAATGTCAACTGAGAAATGTCATCCTTAACCAATGGTGTTATCTTCCATCAAAATTGTCTGCCTGCCCGGGGAGTAAATGTAGATGATTTCTACTTTCATTTTAACACAGATGATTTCTACTTTCATTGTAACACAGATGATTTCTACTTTCATTTTAAAAATGATCCTAATGTCAGCATCATCTCCCATAGCAGTGATGGTGCCCCTTGTGTATGAAAGGACTTGTACTTTGAAAGAGCCATTCTGCAGTGCCAGATCCACAGAGACCTCAAGCTGCCGCCCCCTATACATTTCCACCCACTTGAACACAGGGTGCCTGCCAGGTGTGGTGGGCAATGCAGAGGGTCAGGCAGCACCTGGCATTGGGCTGTGCATGGTGAAGTGCAGAGACAGACAGGCAGTTAGAACCCCTATCGTGAGTACAATGAAGGTGGTGCAGCTGGAGGATAGCTTCCTGAAGCCATGAGGCCTGCACTGAGCACTGGAGGCTGAGCAGGAGTCTTATAGGGCAACACACTGGGGCTGGAAGGTCTCTCCTACTCAAGGAACTAGAAACAGCCAGCAATGCTTATGCTAAAGCTGAGGAGAGCATAGGCTCGAGGAGGTGAGCATAGAAAGGCAGGCAGGGACCAAAGCAGGAAAGGCTTCCAATATCCTGCTTAGGGGGTTGGCCCCTACAAATGCCAGCAGGAGCCCCATTAAGGCCTTATGCAAAGGACCCTTTAGGAGTGGGTTCTGGAGGAGGCACAGGCAGGCCTTGCATGGCTGCCCACTTGGAGAGGGAGGCCTTGGGATGTGCCAGCTCTGTGGTGTGCTAGCAGACAAATCCTTGCAGACTTCAATGCTCATCTCATTGTAGGTCAGATCCCCCACTACACTTCATGCCCTAGTTGGCACTCTGAATAGATCTAGAGTCAGCCATCTGTCTACCATGGAGGCAGTAGAACTTATGGAACCCAGCCATCAAATTTATTTTCTAACAATAAGTAGGGAAAATACTCACCACAATCAGTAGGGAAAATACTCACCACAATTAGAGAAATGACTCATACAGTCTTATTTAAGAAAATATAAAATTGGCATTTAAAAAAATCAACAGAAAGACAAAGGACATGTGTAAACAATAATTTCAGATAATATATAGAAGCATAAAGACTACCAATGAATATAAAATAAAAATACACAAGAAAAATATTTAATTCTATTAGTGATCAAAGTCATGACCATTTAAGCAAAAAGTTGACACTTTTCATATATCAAATTTGCCAAATTTAAGAAGAAAACACCCCATTCAGTACTGAGTGTGAGGTACACTCTTCCAGACCAGCTGAGGGCTTGTAAATTGGAGACTTTTAAGAAAGCAACTTGGGAAAGTAAAGCCAAAAGCCATGACAATTTTTTATTTTGTGATTTTGGTCTCAGGAATTTCTCTTAAGAGAATATTAAGGCAGCAGATATATTTTCAAGGACATTGCCATATTAAAAATGGGCCTTGAATGTAGAAGTTGAGTGTTTGAAAAAACAAGTTGAAACCAAGAAACAAAAAGTCATCTGTGAGGAAATGTCTCAGGTCATGGGACAGGACAAAGGAGAGGGCAAGCCACCAGCCACCAGCTCATCTCAGGAGAAGTGTTTCCAAGACTGTGTGTCCTGCAGAGGTAGAGCAGCTCAGCCAGCCTGGATGTGTCACTCTCAAGGGATAGGAGCGGTTCTGAAAACCTGTCCCAGTGACACTGAGTGTCGTTGGGGTCAGCCCTCAGCCCCACTAAGGGGCATACTCTTTCCCGGATGCAGTTGGGTTTAGACAGTATTTACTTCGACAGTATTTACTTCACATATGCTGAGTGCTGGAAACCTATGGGGTCGGGGGCTTGTCTGTTTTTTCTCATAGCCATATCCCTAGAGCCTAGAAGAATGCCAACCAGACCAAGTTCACAGTCAGCACAGGGTGCATGGGCCTAGAGATTGCATGATTTGAAAGAGGCTCTTTGAGAAAAATAATTCAAAACTATTTGAAAAATTTGTTCAAAATAAATTATTTATCATGAGAAAAGAGCAAATTCTAAGAGTTTACACACCTACAAAGTCCACAAATATATAAGATACAGGAAAATAGTATTATCATATTAACTGGCTGACTGACTCATCTCTAACACATTTACACAGACCAGTTTTATTTGGCTATACTGGGTCTTAGTTCAGGACATGGGACATTTAGTTATGGCAGGTGAACTCTTAGTTGCAGCATGTGGAGTTCTAGTTCCCTGAACAGGTATTGAACCTGGAGCCCCTGCGTGGGCAGCACAGATCTTAGTATCTGGACTGCCAGGGAAATCCCACTGCCACATATTTTGAGTCTGTGTCTCCGTATCTCTGAGGGCTGGGCTCAGTGAGTCTTGTAAGATTCCCTGTGCAGCCCTGGGGCTACACGGTGGCCTCAGAACCCTGGCTGGTCAGCAGATGGCAGGGTAAGAGGTCAGGATCACAGCCAGCCATGGGATGAATGGTGATGATGGGGGCAACCAAGTACATAAGCCCCTACCCCCAACTCTAACTTAAATATCCCTATCTCAAAATCCCACCAGCCAGGCCCCAAATTACCAGCAGCCATCTCGATCATATATGAAAGGAAATGTACTGAGAGAGCTGTGGTTAAAATATGTCACTTGGCAAATTTTACCAAAACCTGTGACTTTCTGAATGTGTCCCTAGAATCCCTCCTATAGCCTCGATAGGGAACAAGGTCACTGGGGTGGTCCCCAAAGTTAAAGGCCACCTCTGTGCTTAGTAAATATGTGCTGCTTTGAGTAAAGGACACTAAGACCCTGTGATTCGTAATGAGAAATACTCATTTGGCCTTTGTCCCTGTTACTGACTCACAGCTCCCCAAACCCTTGGGATTTCCCATGCAGTAAAAGCCACAGAAACATCTTTTGTTCCACTTGGACTCATATCCTCTGATCCACAAGGTGAAATGAGTGTCCTGCTACTCACAGAAAGCTCCTTTCCACCACTTTTGGGCTGATGTCAGTGAGGAGGCCTTTGGAAATGCATGAAGATGGGAGGTAGTTGACAGGGGAACCAACCATGAATAGAAGGCTGCAACATTCAGCCCCATGCCCTGATTTCCTGGAAGGAGAGAGGCTGAAGATTGACTCAGTCACCAGTGGCCCATGGCTTGATCAATAGAATCTATGGAGTGAAACCTCCATAAATCTCAAAAGACAGAGTCAAAGAGCTTCCAGGTTGGGGAACAGTTAGTGATCTAGTGAGGGTGGTGCCCTCATGGACGGCAGAGAAGCTCCATCTCCTTCCCCATGCCTCACTTGCCATCTACATCTCCTCCATTTAACCATGAATATTCATTGAAAGGACTGTTGCTGAATCTAACCTCCAATACTTAGCCAACTCACTGGAAAAGACCCTGCAATTGGGAAAAAATTGAAGGCAAAAGAAAAGAGCAACAGAGGATGAGATGGTTGGATTGCACCGCTGATGCAATGGACTGAATTTGAGAAAAGCTAGGAGCTGGTTGAAAGGAAGGGAAGCCTCATGGGCTGCAGTCCATAGGGCCGCAAAGAGATACAAGTTGCCAATTGAACAACAACACAAACCCAGGAATCTAGTAAATAAAATGTTTCTGACTTCTGTGAACTGCTCTAGCAAAATAATCAAGCCCCAGGATGGGGTTCTAAGAACCTGCAAATTATAGGCATTTGGTCAGAAGCACAGGTGACTGGCATCTGAAGTGGGGATGGTCTTGTGGGGATAAGCCTTTAGCCTGTGGGAATGATGTTCTCTATGAGTGAATAGTGTCAGAACTGAGTTGACTTGTAGGACCCCCATCTGGGGTCAGAGCTCTGCTTGTTGATAGTGAAGGGAAAAGCCCCTCTCCCACTTCTATACCCTGAACTCAGTACTAGAATCATCAGAACTGCACCTGCCCTGGAGGAGCTCTTGTTCCTGTGTAGAGACCTGGGGTATCTAGTTTAGGATGGATTCCTGAGTCTTCTTGGGCATTGCCTGGGCTTCAAGGACTCTGGAATTGACCTGGAGCCAGCCTGGGTGTGGGCATTCAGATGTGGAACAGTGTTTACAATAGGCACTTGCACTCCCTCATGGGCTTGATTTTTGCTTCAAGATGAGTATTCACACTTATATCCCGGCACTCTGCCTTCTAGGCTGGGGGTTACTGTTCCTACTTCTTCAATCCATGTGGTGGCTGGAAGGAAAAGTGGGGAGGAGTAGGTTTGCCATGGAACAGTGTTTACAATAGGCACTTGCACTCCCTCATGGGCTTGATTTTTGCTTCAAGATGAGTATTCACACTTATATCCCGGCACTCTGCCTTCTAGGCTGGGGGTTACTGTTCCTACTTCTTCAATCCATGTGGTGGCTGGAAGGAAAAGTGGGGAGGCAGTAGGTTTGCCGAGGTCTGCAGATTCAGGTTTCTGAGCTCTGAGTGGAAATCAGAACCCTATGGGGACCTTGGATTATAAGGGACAGACCCCAGGAAAGGTATTTTTGTGGACCCATTGTTAGGGTTTGGGAACCAAGTTCATTAAGTGGATGGCCATCACATGTTAGCTGTAGTGGGAGCAGAGAAGTCAGGGGTTGAGGAACCTGAGAGAGGAAAGTCATGCTGTTTGTTTTCACCCATGCAGTTTTGCTGGTCTCTACCTGCCCAGTAAACCCAGTTGTCTGACCTTCTGGTAGGAAAGTAATTTAAGATACTCATCTAGAAATCAAGACTCTTCTTCTGGCTCCTGTTAAGGGTGAACTTGAAGATCCTTACTGGATGGATCTTGTTCTTTAGGAGCTGGATCCATCTGGCTCCTGCATTGCTCCTTGGCAGGGTGACTGCATCCTCCCTGAGGGATTCTCTGTACTCTGATCAAGCTCGGATGTGCCCTCACTTTGCACAGGATTAAGGGAGAGGCTAGAACCAGATCTGTTGCCCTCTTCAGTTGGACCTCAGTGCACACAAGCCAGCCATGCAGCCTCTCAGTGGACACTCAGCATCTTTGAGGCCCTTCACTCTCACATGGGTGAAGTGCTTCTCTTCCAGACCACAGTCCTGGGCACTTTACAAGCTGCCTGAGTTTGTGTAGAATGCCATGGGGCAAGGATTTTGGCAGTTAGAATAAATTAATTCTGCTGATCACTCTGCAAATTAACTCACCAGTCAAGTCCATCTTTGTTTCTTTATTTTTGGATCTGATAAGCCAGATCAGGACCTTCAGCCACCATCAGTGAGATGGTACACAGTCACCCTCCTGGTCACAATGCCTGAAGATGACCAAACTGAAAGAAGCAGCAAATCAGAAAGCAGAGATTCAGGTTCCAGCTTCTCAAAAACAAAAAAAATATACATATATGAAATAAAGGATAAGAAAGAAAGAAAGAAAGAAAGAAAGAAAGAAAGAAAGAAAGAAAGAAAGAAAGAAAGAAATCAAGTCATTAGCTTCTTTGGAAGCTGTCTTCTTTTCAATATCTCAGTTCTTACACATCTCCCAAACTTAGTTCCCTTCCTAGCCTCCAAGAAAACTTCTGGTCAGGTACTGACCATTGCTGTCCTAAAATTCCAAATCTAACTTCAAAAAGAAATTGATCAGAGTATGAAGTTTGGGAAGGTCAGAACAGATACTTCAGTCTGAATCAGGCCATGATGTCATTTACCTTCTAATTCCAGGTGGCTTGCTGCCTGGGGACGCCATCTGAGCCTTTGAGGGAACCAGGGCCCAAAGGGAAATTCAGTCCCTGAGGACCTCAGCTGGTAAACTGGACATCTCTGTACCTGTCAAAGGCAGTGGCATTGAGAAGGCTCCAGTACTCCCTTTTTCTCAGTTTATGCCCTTGGAGCAGTACTCACATATTTTAATGGAAATCAGATTTCTTTCTGCTTCACCATCCTCTGCCTTGACCTTTCTAGGCAACAATCTAGGGCAGAGCATGATGCTTAAACCACCCAGATCCCAGGCCCAGAGAGTCTACAGTTGAGCCTTCTGAAGATGCTCCTAAATGTCATTTGGAACCTCCTTTTCTTTGGTGATTTTGACGAATCATTGAGAATGGTAGAAATCAAACAAAAAGGTAAGAAAAGCATTTTTAAAGGAAATTATAATAGATCCTAAGAAACTGTATGTCTGCCTGGCATTGCTCCCCAGAACACTCTTGGGATTGATTGTTGAATGATTTGTGACCATCATGAAACAGACACAATGATGGCTGCAGGTCTGCACTAGTTCAAACTTGCAGGTAATGCCAACCTCACACCCCAACTTGTTTAAGTAGTGCTGCTCAGCTAATGCCTCAGAGGAAATCATAGGAAAATTTTTGCAATTTCATAAAATATGAAATCTAAAGTATGAATTGGATCTGATAAACGAGTAAAATACCAACCAAGATCAATATGGATTTTGGATTTTAAATTTTAAATATGAAAAAAGGAGATATATGTATATATATACATAAACTGATTCACTTTGCTATATATTTAAAACTAACACTACATAATAAATCAAATATATTCTAATAAAAATTAAAAACAAAACAAATGTTAAGTGTGAGAGAAACATCTTGGCAATTAATGTGAAAAATAATTGGAAAGTTAAATAGACCACAGTGTTATGTGATCAAAACACAAGGCCATACCTGCCCCACCTACCTGCAGAAGCTTTTCTGTCACTGAGAAGAGAGAGCCCTGACCGTGCAAGGTAGGTACTGGTAGGCCAGAAGGAGAAGCACTCAGGGTCTCTTTGAGAGGCAGTGCAGGCTGGAAAAACTAACGCCTGCATTGAACTAGAGACAACTCAGAGCTCGCTCAGGATAACAGTGGAGTGGCTCCAGTTGAAGGGGGTAGAGGAGTCATCTTCTGCCAGTCCTCTTTGGGTCCCATGCCATTGAATGGGCGGAGCCAGCTGGGGTCTTCAAACTCCTTGAGGGCTTAACTGGCAAGTGGGAAAAGAGGAGACCACTTGCATTATAGTCTTTGGAGGCCTGTTCCTCTAAAGGACCTTTCTAACAATCTTTGGAGGGCTTCTCCCCTAAATAAGTGGTGGCATGTAGGGAGTTAACCAACTTCCATTGGAGGTTCCCAGGCAGAAAGACTTCCTCTTTTGGGAAACACCCCATATGTCTTCCTGAAAGCCCTCTCTCTTAGCTTTAAGGATCTCACCTTCAGTATATGAAGAAGTTTCTGGCAAATTAGCCTGTGGAACTAAGGTGGCCACCCTTATTAGGTCACTTTCCTGTAACGCTGCTCTCTTAGCTGCGTGATCAGCTGCGTGGTTCCCTGATTCCACTTCCATGCTCCCTTTTTGGTTACCTTTACAGTAGGAGACTGAAACCTCAGCGGCAGATGAACTGCTTCCAAGAATGTAAGGATTTGATCACCATTTTTGATTGAGGACCCTAGGGTGGTCAAGTGCCCTCTTTCTTTCCAAATAGCAGCAAGGGAAAGTAGCATTAGAAAGGCTTACTTGGAGTCAGTGTAAATAATGACTCTTTTTTCTTTTCTGAGCTCTAAAGCTTGAGTCAGGGCTATGAGATTAGCCAACTGGACTAAAGTAACTGGTGGCAGAACTTGCCTGCATTGCAGAAGACCCAGATTCGATCACTGGGTTGGGAAGATCCCCTGGAGAAGGAAATGACAACCCACTCCAGTATCCTTGCCTGGAAAATCTCATAGACCGAGGAACCTGGTGGATTGCTGTCCATGGGGTCACAAAGAGTCGGGCAGGACTGTGCGACTAACACACAACACACAAGTGGTGGCAAAGGTTTAGCCTCTATGGTCTCAAATTTGGAAACTATTGCATATCTGGCTCTTCTTTTTCCATCTGAGACAAAATTGTTTCCATAATTGTGCCCGATTTCCTCAGGATTGGCCAGAGGATCTTCTGACAATTCCTCTCAGGGTTTTGTCCAGTGGTTCATTTCTAGGCAAGAGTGAAAGGGGAAAGAGTCCTTGGGGGTATGCAGGAGGGTAACTTGGCTAAGAACCTCACAAGGGGATATAGTCAGTCCTGGATTTTCCATCAGCAACACTTGATATCTGAGTATCCTTTGATGAGACATCCATGAATGGTCTCTCCCGTTTAGGAGTTGTTTCATTTGATGGCTAGTGAAAATACTTTACCCCTAAGAGGAAGTTTTAAAACATCTTCTATCAGGACTGAAATAGCTGCAAGATTTAAAAGATAGGGAAATATCTCTTCTTAATAAGAGAGAAGGACATTCAGGGACTACTAGAATCTGTGGAGAAAATATTTGTCCATCCCAGCAACAAAGAAGTGCTGAAGTGAATCTTTGTAATTGTTTTTCCTCTAGCATTCAAAATGGTGCAGGAATGAGGGTAAAAGCCTCTGTAACACGAGGTCAGGACAGAGTAGGAAGCCCCTGTGTCAACCGAGGAACTCTTGGACTGATCTGTCACATCTAGTTTCACCCTTGGTTCTAGCCAGTGATGGTTATCTGTGACAGATGGGCTGGCTGGAGCCAACCACTTCAGTCTTGTTAAACCATCTTGAGGGTAGGCTTGGCACTTGACCTTGAGTTTCTTGTGTCCTAAGGTCAGAGGTACCCCCAGTGTCCCAATTGATGGCATTTGTAGTAAGCTGTTTTAGGAAACTTGTCACAGTTTGGACACTTTTTGGCCCAACGTCTTGCCTATCTATAAATTAGGCATTTGCCTGTGCTTTGTTCTTCAAGGACTTGGTTATCCATAGGGCTTCCCTGGAGGGTGGCCAGCATCTGGGCATGCCTTCTTTCTTACCTTTTCTCCTTTTCCTGGGCCTTTGTCTCCCTCTCCTGTTTTGTTACAAAAGATATTGATGGCTGTCTGGACTGTCTCATCTAAGCAGGCAGCAGGGTCCTGCTGCTGTAACTGTTGTAGCTTTTGCCTAATTTCTGATACACATTTAAGCAAAAATCTGTCCATTAATATCACCTGTCCCTTGTAAGAGTCTAAGTCCTGATTGGTAAACTTTTGGAGGGGCTATTTTAGCCTTTCCAGAAGGGCAATGGTGTTCTTGTTGGGCTTCTGAATTATTGCTGAGACCAGGCACAGTTCCACAACTAATGTCCTCCTTCTTTTTCCACGGGTGGACTTCCTTAGAAGTGAGTCTTTCTGAAGTTTATTCTACCCAGTACTGCTGCATCTCAAGAGCTTGGCATTCCCAGATCAGGATGCAGATCCCTAGGCAGGTTGAGGCATGACAATCTCCTGGAGCTTGAATCCACAGGCAGGTTTACCTTCTGGGACCCCTGGATTGGCGGATCCCTGAGCAGTGGGAGAAAGTCAATATATAAGGTTTTGGTGAAGGGGGAGTTCAATATCATGAAGCATTCGTTTTACAAAAGGGTTTTTGTTAGTCATGAGGATCTGATGTTACCATGAAGGGATTTAGTGCTTCTCTAGATATGAGGAGATGCAAGTATTGAGATCATAAATATCCCACCAGATTCCCTGGAGCACAGAGTGCTCCTCACTCCACCCTGAGCTCCCTCAGGGGTTGTTGAAGGTCAACAGCTATAGCAGCATGAGGTTCATTTTGCATAGAGGCAGAAGACAAATATTTTTGTTGTTCAGTCATCGATTGATACTGTTCTTGGTAAATGCCAGTTTGTAGCTGACCGCAGAGAAGTCAAATTCAACTAAACCTTAATCTTCAGTTTGCAAGCTAAATGACACACCCATACGTGCCATGACAGTTCCAAGGCACTGTCAAAAGACCAAGGAGTGCATGGTTCTTTAATTGTTGGAATGATCCTCCCACACATTAACAAATCAGCCAGCTCACAAAAACTAACCACATCACGTTTCATGGCCGCTGCATACACCCTTTGTGATGGTACATACTCTGTGGACTGTGCTTCTCTCTGAATCTGAACAAATCCACCTCTTATTTATTGCTGTGTCTCAATGACTTTTTTTTACAATGAGACATCAAGAACTTGAGTCTCATTAGGTCCTGAAATGAGACACCATGGGTTTTGGCCAGGCTCAAGTCTCAGCTGGACATGACTGAGTGACTAAACATGGCAAGAATCTCTGCCATGTGAGTTTAAGTCCCAATCTCAGGAAATGGTTTCAAAAAAACTTTTAGAAATAAAAAGATGATGACCTGCTAATATTTTGTAAACCGTGGCATAGATGGAGAGAGGATCTGAAGGATAGGAGGAAAAAGTAGTGAGAAGAACATGCTGAGGAAATACCTTTCTGGAGAAACTGCTAAATGCCTGTTCTGTGCCCACAATTTCATTTTCATTGACCTGATCTGTGGCACAGAGGAGGTTAAGGACAGAAGAACCCTCATCCACTGGGAAACAGCTACTAAGGTGCAGCAGATAGTGGAGCCTTTGAGGTACACAGAGGAGTAACCTCTGCCAGATTCCCTGACTTGCACTGACTGCAGCTCACCTGTTCACAGGGGGTTCAAGGAAACAAGAAATGAGAGACTTTAAAGGGATTAAGATTTTTTTTTTTTTGGCCATATGTCCTTGCAGCCATAGAAGCAAGGACTTCCTACCTTAATTGGAGGTCTTCTAGAATCTTAGACTGAGTTGCATGAGCTTTCTACCAAGTTTGTTTCTGTTGTCCTGGTTTCCAGCACACAGGGCTTCTTGTCACTTCTGCTGTTCTAGGTTTCCTTTGCATTCAGTTTCCACCATGTGAGATTTCACCAAGTTGGGCTTCTGCTCTGCTTTGTTTACACCTTTTTGGGGCTGAGCTGAGGTTGTTTCAGCCAGGTACATCTGAGACATGGCACATATATGTCAGGGAAGGGTAAAATTTCCTCGGTTCTGTCTCAACACTACTGATCCCTGGTTCTTAAGTCTGCATGTTGTTACTAAAGAAATCCACAATGCAGCACAAATCAGACCAAATCTGAGCATAGACCTTAGCAGGAGTACTGTAACTAATCAGCACAATTGCCAGATTATGCATTCACAACCAGTATCCTTAAACTCAGAAGCATACATTCCTCCACTAATGAAACTGTGTTTTGGGATACTGGTCTTTCAACTACTGAGCTTCCACCTTGGATCACACTTTCCACTACCACTGAACTGGTAGTCTAAAGCTCCTGACCAAAGTTACTGACTTGTGCTCTGGAGAACCTACCACGTACTACTGAAGCTGCACTCAAAGCACATCTGTTGCCACTTGTGAGCCTATGTCCAGAGGAAGCATCTGGAAGTGTTGTTCTTTCACTCAAGGATACAGATTTTATGACTACTGAGACTGATCTCCAGAAAATCCATGCTGCAACTACTGAACTGAATCTTGGAGCATGTGTTCCACATACTCAATTTGTGCTCAAGAGCTCCATTTTGTAAGTACTGAGCTTCCATCTGAGGCTCTCATACTGGTACTAATGAGTCGTTCTCTAAATCAGGTATCTTGTCAATATGTCTGCTCTCTATAGCAACTTTGAGTTTTATTGAGCTCACAGTGTAGAACAGGCATGCATAAAAACTACAGAGCTCTCCTGTCTGTAGTATGCATCCCACAACTACTCACTTTACAGTCTTGAGAGGGTAACAGGCAGGAATGCTAGGAGTCTCCAAATGGAGTAAATAGACTACAACTCTTAGACTTTTTTTTTTTTTTTTTTTTTAATCTCTCTCTTTAAGTGGTGGGGGAAATCAAACTACAGGTGCCACATTTTGTTCCCTCTATGAAACATTAAAAGTTTTCTCTGTTGCTATGATGACACTTGGCTCCACCTGGACTTAATTTTTCTCAAACCTTTAGCTAACCAATGCATTTTTCTAACAGAAATGTTTTCTTAAGCTATGTTAATAAACTATGTATTTACCCTAGACTGTTTCTTCAAGTCAGTTCCACTTTTGACTCTGAACGGATAATGGTTCAACAAATCAGTATGTTTTACTCATACAGGTGTTCTCTTAATCTTTTTAAACGAAACTATGTATTTGATCGGAAACCCGCCTTTCTTCAAAATTCATGTTAATTGTCTTATGGCCTGGGATGACTCATCTTGTTTCTGTGTTATCACAAAATGCATGTTTTGGGTGAGTGGCCTGGTTCCACACTGAGTTTTGAGACACTTCTGTTCTCTAATTCACAGCTTACTGGTAGCTATATAACATCCAGCTAAAGTAAGTTGGGGAGGCATTCTTTCTGCACCCTTCTGATATCTATGTCAGAAGCCTTCTCTGTTTCTTTTCTATGTAAATAAAACTTTTTACAGAAAAGTGCTGAGTGACCATGTTTCATCACTGTCCCCAGATTTAATTCCTTTTCTTTGGAGGCCAGGATTTGCAGCATCTTTCACAACTCATCAACAAACTTCCACTCTGAAGAATGTTTATTTTCCTCTACTGTATTGCAACCCTCACCCTACTTGTGCTGCAACTAACGTGCTGGCACTTGAGTATCTGAACCACCACTACTGAGTGTAGGCCCAAGCGTATATAACTGGCCCTACACAGTCTATGATATGGAGCAGGGATGCCACAACTACTGAGCTTCACTCTGGAATGTGTGGTTTGCTAAGACTTTGCCTGTGACCCTGAACATCATGCTACAATGACATAGTTTGCAATCTGGAAACTATGTCTTTGGGTTTGTATTTCAAAGCACATATACACCTCTTCTAACTGCATCCTCTTAAGTTGACATTACACAACTGCAGATCTTGAACTCTGGAGAATTTATCCCCATACTAATTACCTGGCATTCTGTAGTACCCAGTGTCACTTCTGAATTGGTTCTCCAAACTCATGTGTCACAACTAAGACTACATTCTAGATAATGCATGCTTCAATACTGAGTTAAAAAATTGGAGCTTGCATCCTGCTTCTACTGAACACAAAATTAGGTCACATGTACCACAAGTAATTAACTTGCACTCTAAAGCATGTATTGCAACTCTAGTCAGCTATAAATCTAGAGCATTTTCAGCACAACTGAGTGTGCCTCCTATCAACTGGTATACCAAAATTACAGGGCATGGATTATTCATAATTTCCATTGCTACTGTAAGGTTGTTCCTGAACCATGGAAAGACCCCAGGATTCTTGGCCTCCAGAGGAGAATAATTCAATCCAGGCCGAGATGAGAGTTGATCACTCAGAGCTTTTGTGTAATAAAGTTTTGTTAAAGTATAAAGGAGATAGAGAAACTTCTGACATAGGCATCAGAAGAGGGAAGAAAGAATACTCCCTTGGTAGTGTTAGCAATGAAATTATATACTCTAATGAGTTATGACAGTGAATCCAAGGAATGTCTGGAGGTTGTAAAGATCTCACTAGACTTACTCCCATAATTTACATTTTAAGATAACAGGATTAGCTAGAAGGTTTTTCCAGAGACTGTCCTCATGCATTGTGCATTGTTGTTATATAGGGCAGGAGGAGAAGGGGACAACAGAGGTTGAGATGGCTGGATGGCATCACTGACTTGACAGACGTGAGTTTAAGTGATCTCTGGGAGTTGGTGATTTATAGGGAGGCCTGGCATACTGCAATTCTTGGGTTTACAGAGTCAAACACGACTGAGAGAATGAACTGAACTGAAGTGAACTGAATCCTAAAGAATGTGGGGTGGGGGGAATTGTCCTTTCTTCCCCCTTAAGAATTCCAGGCCCTCTTCTCCTTGGGGATCCCTGAATTTCTAATCAACCTGCCTATGAATTGACTCTCTCATTCCCCCCTTTTCTTTTTAAGTGAATAATATTGCCAAGGGAAAGGGACACCATTTTCATTCCATAGATACTTCCTGCTGTTTCACGGCATGGTCCCTAAATTGTTGAGGCAACATATTCTCCTAACCCTCATACTGAGGGCCTCTGATCCAGGGGCCCCAAGTAATAGTTGGAGGAGGCTGTGGCACTCATAGGATCTCAGACAACCACTTGTAAATTTAAAGACTTCATGTGACTAAAAACATATCCAGTTACACAATTACGTATTCAGGGAGGAAATAGCAAAAATAAAACAATCAGAATTATTGTAATTAGGATAGTTTCGACCACGGAGAACTAGTTAACATCTCTGAAAGTGAGGCACTTGAGGCTTCGAGATTATCCATAGCCTCAATCATTGTTTAGCAAAATGAGACATTAATGCTCATATAAGGTATATATGTGCATCATTAGGTATGAATAATGGCACAAATTCCTCCTTGTGCAGCCGTCAGAATATTAAAAAGCAATGTTTCATAAAACCACCTTTCTAATTTGTGCTTCTTCAGCATTAAAAGCTGAAATGGTTTTCTGAGACTCTTGTAATGCCTGTTGACTAAAGTTAGTCAGTATCCACTCATAGCATAACATCTGTAATTCCTAAAGAGGGTACAAACACTGCAACCAAATAATCATACCAGTGATATATAGACCTTGCCTACTGAGTTTTAAGGTGAAGTAAATCAGCAGGTTTTTTTGGAAGCACTGAAAATATAAAGCCATGAATAAAGGTTAGACTAGGGTGTATCTCCGTATTCAACCATGGGGGATCCATGCCCATA
Source organism: Madoqua kirkii (assembly GCA_006408675.1). Lineage (NCBI taxonomy): Eukaryota > Metazoa > Chordata > Mammalia > Artiodactyla > Bovidae > Madoqua > Madoqua kirkii. Next base: position 21,180 of record SJYC01117606.1, read on the forward strand.
AGTAAGAGCCACATATCCAACATGTCCCATTTGGACCAAGCCAGTGTGACTGAGATATCTAGTCCCAATTAGTGCCTGACCATACAAAGGAAGGAAATGAACTAGAATTGGAAAACACGGGAATGATTACATTGCATGTTCCTGAGGCAAAAATCCCAACTGTTTCCAATCATAATAATTAAGTTGTTGACTAACTTCTGGGGATGGCTTCGTTTGTTTCCAGCATATAGGGACCATAGATATTAGACGTCCTTTTTCAGGAGTTAGATGTATAACCTCATCCCATATTGATAAATGTCAGGTAAAAAAAAAAAATAATAATCTATACCTATTTTGCCTTGTATAGCAAAATAGTCATTGAACTCTGACAATGTATAACCAAAATTTAAAGGCACACTATGTCCATAGTTAAATACAGCATGGTGCTCCAGTCCATTTTAGGGTTGTTAAATATCATCAGATAAAGAAGAGGCATCACATATGATTGTTGTCAAAAGTATCCACAGACTTGGAGAAAGTCATTTCCTTGAAGTGGAGATGACCACCACGGGAAACCTTCACTGATAAAGAGGGAAGCACTCCACAGACCCAGTAGTTAGACTGATTGTGAAATGTTGCATACGAGTGAGCCCCAGACAGAAAGGCATTGTCTTGAGTATCAAACAGCAGACCAGGACTTTTGGAGTCAGCAGAAGTAGGCTCACATATGTTAGCAGGCCCATCTGAATGTATAAAGTCAGAGTATAGAAAGTAAAGACATAAAATGAAGTCACTTAGTTCTGGTCAGGGTGCCACCTCTTAACTTGAATGTGATGTATCCATAAATCCATTCCTGGCACTCTGACATCTGTGGGAGAACAAAGAATAACCTGGTGTAGGCCTTCCCAGAGGGGCCCAAGGGATGGGCACCCAGACTCCAATATTTTTATGAGAACCTAGGTTCCTGGCCCTAACAGAGGCCTGCTGGACTCAGAGGCTGAGTCAGGAGTCGTTTCATGGAGTTCTGTTAAAATGTCTGTTGAAAAGCTTGAGAACTGAGTTACACAACTAGTTAATTCCAAGGCTTTGGGGTCTATAGCAATGTCTGTGCATAAGAATGACCTTCCATAAATATATTCAGAGGAGGACATTCCCTCCTTATTGGGGGAAGTTCAAGGCCTCATTTAACCTATGGGTAGGACTTTAATCCAATTGTCTTGTGTCTCTTGAATTAGTATGTGCAGATGTCTTTTGATAATATCATTAGTTTTTCAACCTTTACTGAGGATTGGGTCTCCAGGAACAGAGCTCTATTCCTAGAGCTTTAGACACCCGCTGGATTACAGCAGCTTTACAGCTGGAGCCATTGTCATTCTGAAGGCTTCGTGGAAGCCCAAACCTGGGCATAGTTTCATGGCTTAAAATTATTATAACCTCCTTAGCCTGTTCACTATGACAGGGCAAAGCCTCATTCCATCGAGTAAAAGTATCGACTCAAACTTGTAAGCTTTCAGCCTATGAGTAAAATCAATGCCCCAGTCTTCCCAAGGGTATTCTCCACTTCGTTGTAATACAAATTTTGCTAGCTTTTCAGACTTTGGGTTATTTTCTGGAAAAAAAAAAAAATCTCACTCTTTTGATAATATTCTTTATTTTTTATTTTTATTTTTACTTTATTTTACTTTACAGTACTATATTGGTTTTGCCATACATTGACAGTTTTCATTACATTTTTACCTTCAAACAAATGAGAAGCCGTCTGGTAAGTACTCTCTGCACCCAAATGAAAACTCTGGTGTAAACCGTAGGATTTTCCATCATGCAGTTTCAGGAATATTAATCTTCCATCCTCGGACTGTAATCACTCTTTATCAGTAATCCTTGCTCCTCTTTTCTCATCTCTCCAATTCTGCCTCAATATACTGTGATTTTTCCTTTCCACAGTACCTGTCCAGATCAAAGGCATCTGTAATTATGGGGTCTCATATAGTGCCACTTTTCTGGCTTGGCAGTCAGTGAGCTGATTATCTTCAGCCACCTTACTTCCATCCCTGTTATGTCCTTTGCAATGAATAGCATAGCATCTACTTCTTTAGGGCAATATATAGTAGTTAAAAATCTCTCGATTTCTCTCAATGTTTAATAGGTCCTCATGTTGCTGTTTTAAACTTTTTTTTTCTTTTTCTTTCTTTTTTTTTTTTTTTTTACATATGGCATCATGAGTATATAAAGTCAAATAGGCATATTGAGAACAGAGTAAATATTTACCCACTGTCCTTTGCTTAACTCTAGAGTTTGAGTTAGAGCCACAAGCTCCCCTAATTGAGCACTCGTTCCTTGGGAGAAAGATTTTGCTTCTAAAACCTTTTTAGCAGTCACTACAGCATAACCTGCTTTATGCTTTCCACCCTGAACATAGGAACTGCCATCAGTAAATATGTCCATGTCAGAATTGTCTAATGGAGTACCCATTAAATCATCCGAGCTGCATAGTTTAAAGTTAGAAATGGGGAACTATCATAATCAGGTGTTTCATTTTCCTTCTCAGGAAGGCAAGTGGAAGGATTTAAATTTCCACAGACTTTAAGCTTACTTACTTGTCCTTTTATTAAGAATGACTGATATTTAAGAAGTCTGCTGTCTTTCATCCAAATATTATTAACCTTAGAATTTAAAATTCCACTCTGTTAATGAGAAGTCAGTACAGTAAAGTTTCACCCATTAATTAATGGTTAATTAATTAATTTTTAAAGCTTCAGGTGCTAATAAAGCCACTGCCTCAATTCTCTTAGGCACTGGGGCTAATGTCTAAGAGAATTAGAAAATACATTCTAATTATCTGCATCAGTAAGCAATAGGTGGCTAGTGAGGCCCTCAGGGTTGTGTCAAAACTCCCAAGGCCACAGCTTTTCTTTTAGTGATAAACAAATTAAATTCTGACCCTGTGGGCAAGCTCACAGTGGGAACTTGCAGGACAGCAGTATGAATAACCTTGAAAGCTGTTTAAGTATTCAGAGACCAAACTAGTATGTGGGTTGGGCCCTGCTGTGTTTCAGCTGTAAGTTTATATAAAGGCTGGGCAAGTTCCCCATTACCCGAAATCCAAATACCACATTAAAATATGATTCCCCCAAATCCTCTCAATTGTCTTAAATTCATTGGTAAGGGATGATTTAGTATAGTTTAATTCTCTCAGGACCTATGACCCTAGTCCCTTCTGATACGATTAGGTTCAGATATCTAACAGATTGTTGACAAAACTGAGTCTTTTCTCTTGATGCTTTGTAACCTTAACCTGCCAGAAAGTTTAAGAAGTCTTTTGATGCTCATTAACAAGCTTATTCTGTCTCAGCACTGAGCAAACTATCATCTATATATTGTAGCATCACTGCTTCAGAGCTTTTAAAGTTTTGTAGATTTCCGTGCAAACTTTGTCCAAATAAATGAGGACTGTCATGAAATCCCTGGAGCAATTTTGTTCAGGTTAACAAAGAAGCTGGCTGTGTAGAGTCCTCAAGGGAAAACAGAAATTGGCTTTCCTCTGCCAAGCACATTGAACAGAAGGCAACTTTTAAATAAATTGCTGAGAAACATTGGCTCATTCAGGAATTTCAGACAATAAAATATAAAGATTAGGCACCACAGGCCATAAAGGAATGACAGTCTCATTTATTATTTGTAAATCTGTAAATCTTGAAGTAGTCTACATTTATCATTTTATTTTTTTATACCCAATGTAGGAGTGTTGCGTGGAGTGTACAGGGAATTAATAGTCCCTATTCCTTTAGATTTCCTATGATGGGTTTTAAGCCTTCCTTAATTATATATGCCAGCAAACTTTGAAAGCTCAGCTGTGGCCAAAGGACTTGAAAAGATCAGTTTTTATTCCAATCCCAAAGAAAGGCCATGCCAAAGATTGCTGAAACTACCACACAGTTGCACTCATCTCACATGCTAGTAAAGTAATCCTCAAAATTCTCCAAGCCAGGCTTCAGAAGTAGATGAAGAGTAAACTTCCAGATGGTCAAGCTGGTTTTAGAAAAGACAGAAGAACCAGATATTAAAATGACAATATCCGCTGGATGATTAAAAAAGCAAGAGAGTTCCAGAAAAAGATCTATTTCTGCTTTATTGACTATGCCAAAGCCCTTGACTGTGTGGATCACACAAAAACTGTGGGAAATTCTTCAAGAGATGAAAATACCAAGCCACCTGACCTGCCTCTTGAGAAATCTATATGCAGGTCAGAAAACAACAGTTAGAACTGGACATAGAACAACAGAGTGGTTCCAAATAGGAAACGGAGTACCTCGAAGCTGTATATTGTCACCTTGATTATTTAACTTCTATGCAGAGTACATCATGAAGAACCCTGAGCTGGAAGAAGCACAAGCTGGAATCAAGATTGCTGGAAGAAATATCAATAACCTCCGATATGCATATGATGCATCTCTTATGCGTCATCTTTCACTTATGGCAGAAAATGAAGAACTAAAGAGCTACTTCATGAATTTGAAAGAGGAGAGTAAAAAAGGTGGCTTAGAGCTCAACATTCAGAAAACAAAGATAATGGCATCTGGTCCCATCACTCTATGTCAAATAGATGGGGAAACAGTGGTTGACTTTATTGGGGGGGGGGGGGCGAGGCTCCAAAAATCACTGCAGATGGTGAGTGAAGCCATGAAATTAAAAGATGCTTATTCCTTGAAAGGAAAGTTATGACCAAATTAGATAGCATATTAGAAAGCAGAGACATTACTTTGCCAACAAAGGTCTGTCTAGTCAGGGCAATGGTTTATTCTAGAACTCATGTATAGATGTGAGAGGTGGACTATGAAGAAAGCTGAGCACTGAACAATTGATTCTATTGAATCAATAGTAGTCTTGGAGAAGTCGTTTGAGTGACCCTTGGACTGCAAGGTTATCTGAGTTAAATTCACCCATTCCAGTCCATTTTAGCTTGCTGATTCCTAGAATGTCAATGTTCACTCTTGCCATCTCTTGAATGAGTGAATTTAACTCAGATAACCATTATATCTACTACCGCAGGCAGGAATCACTTAGAAGAAATGGAGTAGTCATCATGTTCAACAAAAGAGCCCA
>SJYC01117612.1:0-12496 GCA_006408675.1 Madoqua kirkii
GGGAGGAGAAGGGGACGACAGAGGATGAGATGGCTGGATGGCATCACTGACTCGATGGAAGTGAGTCTGAGTGAACTCCGGGAGTTGGTGATGGACAGGGAGGCCTGGTGTGCTGTGATTCATGGGGTCGCAAAGAGTCGGACATGACTGAGCCACTGAACTGAACCACACATAGTTACAATTGTTTTCCTTGTGACTATAAATTCTTTTTTATTTTGGTTTCCTTTGTCTCTTTTTTATGCTTTTTTTTTTTTATTTCTATTTCTGGTAAAAAATTATTCCTTTGGAAGTCCTTTGGAAGTTTTATATCAGAAGAAATATTTTTAGAGAAGGGAGAGTTCCTCAGATTTAAAAGAGAACTTTTAATTTTTTTTTTTTTTTTTAAAACTCAGAGCTGTTTAAACTACCAAATTAACCTCTTTATCTAATCAAGTAGGCCTTTCACACAATACACTCAACTGATGCTTGGGTAGAACAGCATTCATTCCCAGTCACATGAGGTCTTATCAGTTGTAGGACAGAAAAAGAATTAGGCATTCTGGCATTGAAAGAGGATCCCTGTTCATTTTCCTTGAAATATTTAGGGGGGGTGAGTCTGAACGTTTATGAAGTAAACAGGTGGTTTTATTCAAGGCACCTTCTCTAAAACAGTTAGCAGGGCCCATCAGATGACATTAACTTTGGTGGTAATTTCCATGATGTCAAGGGCACACTGAAGATTGCAGAGGGATTAAAGCCAAGTTGAACAAGCAAAGCGTTACAGTCCATTGACTTGGCTTGCGAGGCTGTACCACAAGTTGGCACCTTTTCACTGCCTGATCCTATACAATCCAAGTTTATGGTGGTAAGCTACTTCCACACACCCAGAAAAGGTGAAACAGGCAAGGTGGGAACCTAGATGCTGTGCACATGTGGGTAGACCTCCTGGACAATGTGCTCAAAACCCACATGACGTCCAGAGCCGCCCAAGGATTAAAATATTAAGAATCAAGTTCTTTTTCATCTTTTTTTTTTTTAGAACATTTCAAAAATAAGCTTCATTTCTCTTTACTCTTCTTCTGCCCATTCCTCACATTTTCCAGGTATGTCTTTTCCCTAAGACCTTTTCAATCCCTCATGTGATTATCAGCTCTTCTGTGAAAGGAGTCAGGTTTGCCCAGGAACTTCACTGAATAAAGATGAGTGTATATTTTAAAAAGGAAACAGCTGGATGGCAAAAGCCAGAGAGGGAGGCAGCTCTTGTTTCATTAGGGAAGGGAAGTTTGAGGGCTCAGAGGGAACTGGCTGGCAGCCATGGTGGGGAGAAGAAAAGGAAACACACGATCATAAAGAGCTAATCATGAAAAATGGAAAGTGAGGGCGGGCCAAGAACAGCAAGCAATAAATAGATTTGGGGGGGGAAAGCCGAAGACGAGCACAAAGCCATCTCAGGAAAGAGGCAGCGAGGGCGTGTGCGTTTTGTTGGAAAAAAATTAATAATTCTGAAAATCATTCACATGTCCTATGGCAAATGTCTAACGATAACTTTTCAAACTCTGGTTTTCTTTTGTGCCATTTTGAAGTCTATTTCAGTGCATAGGAAAACAAAATAGAACTAGAGGGAGACAGTTGATGTCTAATGTACCAGAGTATTTGGTTTCTTCCTTTCTGTTTTTGTTTGTTTGTTTTGTTTTGCTTAATTTTAATTTCTGCCTCATGGTAGGGAAAGGAAGCAATTAGTTTGGCTCTGTAAGGTCAAAGACTACATCCAAACTGATAAATCAAGGGTTTCTAAGAGTAACTCATACAGATTCTAGCTTAATTAGAACTATCATAAATATCTTTATCTGTGCAGCAATCACCTAATGCCTATTTGTATGTAATAGGAGAGTGATGGTTTAGGACTCACAGGTATATCTCAATATTTTCAAATGAAATTAGCATAGATTGAAGGAGGACCTAAGAGGAAAACCAGATCCTAGTCTGTCCTTCATCTTGAAATCTGTTCAACAAGATAAAATATACAAACATGGCCAATGGTTCAGATAAAGAAGACTTAAAAAAAAAACAAAAAACTTTTTGAAGTTTTCCATCAGTTGCAGACAAGACCTTACCAATGAAATGGTATGGTCTTTCATTGGATGGGGGGCTGGAGTGCTTATCACCTTTTTTTCTGTTTAAATTAGTTTTTAATAGCAGCATTTGTTTAAGGAGGGAAAAAAATGCATGGTGGTGAGTTCTGGAATGTACATTAATCTTGTTAATGACACCACACTGCATGGTTGGCAAAACAGGACTTCGAATCAACTTTTTTTTTTTTTTTTTTTTGTGGTAGCAGTACTTGAGAAATAAGGCCAGGGAAACAGAGATACATGAAAACTGCATGAAGACAGGAGACAGGAATTTCCTATGATTTTATGTTGTTCTTAATTAGGAAGCGTATTGGCAGCAAATGCTAACATGTGTTAGGATGTTTAGTTGGAGCCAAATAAATGTTTTCTATTACAACTCCGAGTCCCACGCGTAGTCAGAACCCATTCAGTTCTAGCTCATAGCTTACAAAATTCCTTTAGAAGTCACCTTGGGGAGCAGTTTTCCGTTGGTTCACAGGGCAAAGCCACTATTCACCACATGTTTTCCTAAAGGGTCATCGTCAGCTCAGGATGCAAGTCAAAGATTGAAGGGCGGTGACCTCTGCTCTTCAACTACTCTGCTTGTGGTGACGAGTAGCCCTTAATATTCGCACTCAGTTTGACCCGAGGCTTGGGACTGGGTGTCAAGGCACCCAAGCAAGATCCTCTCAGTGATGTTTATTTTTGTCTTGGTGGAGGAGGAGAGAAGGGATGAAAATGGAATGTGTATCAGAAAGAGATGGTGAGATAGAGTAGCTACATTAGAGAAACATTTACTTATACTGCAAGGAACCATGTATAGGGAATGTTCATTAAAAGCATTGTTTGCAGCAGTAAAACCTTGGAAGCAATCTAAATATCTATCACAAGGGAATGGATAGATACACTGAGGTATGGATTACTCCAGAGCAGTAGAAAGAATGAGTCAAAATTCTGCAGTGAGGCCAACTCTCAACAATGTATTAGGGGATTACATAGGGGGTAGAATCAACATATATACACCACTATATAAAAATTGATAACCAACAAGGACAGGAAACTATACTCAATATTTTGTAATAAGCTATAAGGGAAAAGAATCTGGAAAAGCATATATATATATATATATATATATATACACACACATATATATGTATGTGTGTATAACTGAATCATTATGCTATTCACCTAACAGGACACTGAATTCACTATGTTGCTGCTGCTGCTACTTAATCTCTTCAGCCGTGTTCTATTCTGTTTGATCCTATGGATTGCCCTATGGATTACCAGCTTGCCAGGCTCCTCTATCCTTGGGATTCTCTAGGCAAGAGTCCTAGAGTGGACCCCACTCCCCAGGGGGATCTTCTGAATCCATGTATAAACTGAGATTTTCTGTATTGTAGGTGGATTCTTATCAATCTGAGCCACCAGGGAAGCCCAAGAATACTGGAGTGGGTACCCTATCCCTTCTTTAGGGCATCTTCCCAACCCAGGAATTGAACCGGGGTCTCCTGCATTACAGGTGACTTCTTTACCAGCTAAGCTACCAGGGAAGCCCACTACTACCATATATAAAAGATAAATTCTTATATATAAAAGAAATATAAATTCTATATATAAAAGAGACATTCTTTACCATTGAGTCACCAGGAAATCCCATGAATCCACAATACTTCAATTAAAAAAATGTAAGGGGAAATAAGCATGTTTCAGAACATTCTATGCATTAAAAGCCCAGTAAGGCAACAGTGTATGTTGCATGGGCTCATATGAATATATGTAAGAGTATCCTGACCTTCTCTGGTGGCTCAGATGGTAAAGAATCTGCTTACAGTACAGGAAACCCTGGTTCAATCCCTGGGTCAGGAAGAACCCCTGGAGAAGGGAATGGCTACCCACTCCAGTATTCTTGTTAGGAGAACTCTCTGGACAGAGGAGCCAGGCGGGTTACAGTCCATGTGGTCACAAAGAGGTGGATGTGACTGAGTAGCTTTGAAAGAGACAGAGAGAGAAGAATATACCATTAAATTCTGGAGGATATGCATTCAGAGTAATTCTATCTCAGAGAAGCTGGAAAAGGTACCAAGACTGCTTACAAAATCAAAGAAAATCTCTTCTCTTCCCTAGCATACATTTTTTAAAAATAAAGCATTCATGTCCTATTTCTAAAGTTAAAATTTAATTGAAAAGGGAAAGAGTGAATGATTATGAAGCTGTTTCCTAAAATTGAATAGCAAAGCATTTTCTCTGCATTTGGATCTTCTACTGCAAGCTGGCTGTACAACCTCTCTGGGGCCTTTAGGGGTAATTTGTACACAGATAATTCTATCTGGGTCTTAGAAATTGTAAAAAAAAAAAAAAAAGATTCTAAGTGGCTTTTTTTTGCTGCCAGGTCTGAGTAATTTTATATACTTTCATATACATAGCTGAAATGACAGAACTCCAGAGTACCTGCCTTTAGGTTGCAAAACTCCCTCATTTTTTTTTAATGTCAATGAATTTTGTGTCAATGAAATTCAGGTTCTAAGGCAATCCTAAGATTTTTACTTGCTATGCTGTAAATGTGTTGCCTGGAACTCTTCAGAATTTTCTCACATGACTTTACATAGCTAGTTCCTCTTTCTGGAACATTCTTTCCTTCAATTCTTTCTTTCTTTCTTTCTTTTTTTTTTTTGCTCTAGAAAGTACATTTGATTAAAAAAGAAAAAAAAACCAATATTTCCTTGTATTTAATCAAAATAGAAATGCATCTGATTGCAACTGTGTTATTTTCCTTAAAAATGAAGCAAACAAAAAATTGTGGTTATTCACAAGCAGTATTATTTGCTATTTTAACTATTTATTCTCCAATTTTTGCACAGCCTATGGCAACCCACTTCAGTACTCTTGCCTGGAAAATTCCATGGATGGAGGAGCCTGGTAGGCTGCAGTCCACGGGGTCGCACAGAGTCAGACACGACTGAAGTGACTTAGCAGCAGCAGCAGCCTCTAATTTTTGCACAGCTTATTTCCTCATCCCGTTCAGTTTTTTCTTACTTGTTCCTACTTTGCTTTCTCTGGTCTCTCTGTTAGTCCTTCTCCCCTGTTTGTAATTATTTACTTATCTTTGCTCATTTATTTATTTTCTCTCTCCTCCTCTGGCATGTGCATTTCAAGAGAGAAGGGAATTTACTGTGCTTTCGTTGTTACGTCTCAGTGTCAAGAACAGTGTCAGGAACATAGGAGGTGTTCAGTCAATATTTGTCCATTGATGAACAGGCCCATGATGGAGTTCTTATTACTTGTCATTCATTCATGTGTAACGCTTTCCAAGCTTTGGGAATTATTAAATCACTTTTCTGCATATTTAAAACTCCCTTTATTCTTAACAAGATTCAGATTAAACTGCTCTTCTTTTTCTTATAAACAATCCCACACAGGATATGGGTAAAAAAAAAAAAAAAGAACCAAAAAAGAGAGGATGTACAAAATAGTGTTCTTTTTCTGAAAAGAGATTTTTTCCCTCCATAGTCTTAAATGAAAATCTTTTAACCAATATATCAGATCTTTCATAAACCATGAAATGAAATGACTGGCTATCAAAACTAATTTTGAGAAGAAAAACTGTCATCTCCAAAGCAGTAAAATGTCTATAAAACTCTGTAAACTAATTACTAGGTTAAGTAAAATCATTGAAATGTATCAGGACCTTCAAATGTCTTCAGGGCAGACATAATACAGTAATTCTCGAATAGTCAATCAGAGAATTTACAGCAATGGGCGGGATTAAGTCAGTGTAATAGTCTTAGTTTTGGTCCTGAGACATAAAAAAGTCTATTGTTGGCAGATGACGCACACGGAAGAGATGTGGCGTGATGTGAGCTGTTCTTTGAGGTCTGCGGGTCCTGAGCTCAGTGGAACTTAAATGGAGATGATGTACCCATTTTCTCTGCTCAGATGCTAAAGGATACACGCCTTTAAATAGATCTGAATGTTTCTTTTCATCCCTCCTCATCAAAAGAAGTAGAAAAGTTTTTCTATGTGGTGCTGTTTATTTTAGACTAATAGATGCCCTTATGTATATTACATTTTTGCATGTGGGTAACAATTAAAATAGTTTCCCTGGTGACTCAGTGGTAAAGAATCCACCTGCAAAGCAGGAGACATGGTTTCAATCCCTGTGTTGGGAAGCTCCCGTGGAGATGGAAATGGCAACCCACTCTGGTATTCTTGCTTGCAAAATTCTGTGGACAGAGGAGCCTGGTCGGTTACAGTCCATAGGGTCGTAAAGAGTCAGATACAGGTGATGCAGCTTAGCACGCTTGCACATGCACTTGTATATTGTGTTTTTGCATGTGGGTAACAATTAGGATGGGCCTTCCCAGTGGCTCAGTGGTAAATAACCCGCCTGGAATGCAGGAGACATGGGTTTAACCCTGGATCAGGAAAATCTAGAGAAGGAAATGGCAACCCACTCTAGTATTCTTGGTTGAGAGGAGCCTGACAGGCTACAGTCCATGAGGGTCGCAAACAGTTTGACACCACTTAGGGACTAAACAAAAACAACAGCAAACAATTAATATATGGGCAAAATCCACCAGATGCACAGTGGGCATCCTCGTGTTCCTTTGATTTAGCAAAAAATTCTATGTTTTAGTATGATATGTTGATAATCCAGAGTAAGTCACTAGGACTTGATAAACTCATTGGAATACTGAATATTTATTTTATTAGGTAATGTTATATAAATTTGTGTTTATAATTGCTGTATAAATATATATTTAAATATACACATCACATACAAGTTTATATTTAATATAGACTTGAATTATATATTAAATATATTAATACAATTGTATATATAATTTGTATTAATTTAAATGTATATCTACATTGGTGACATTGTTTGGGAAAACCCAAAAGCTAATTTTATACTCAACATAGAATATCATGATTCTAGATTATAATTGACAGTTTACATGTATGTCTTTCTAATACTCCTTGAAGATAAGAACCCTACCTTATTTGCTTTATTCCCCAGTGTTCAGGTTTTGGAATGAATGAATAACGTTTAACATAAGCCTGTCTGTGATTTCCTTCACATCACCTTTTCCTAGAGGTATGACTCAAAGAGAGAAATTTGTCCAGGGTACTGTTGGGCCTCAGAAATATTCCTAATACTCTGTTACAGTGATTTCTACCCTGGCTCAAGGCAGTGATTCTTGCAAAAAGAGTGGTAGGAAGCAGATCTCTTAAAAGTGATGAGTATCAGACCACAGGCTCAGAAGATGGCAAACGAGGAGTAAAACTGGGGACACGCATTCCACTTACCCAAATGGCTTGCACATGAGAAGCTCGCACCCTCCTCCGCCCCAATTAAAGTGGAGGGAGATCTTCGTGGTGGATGGGTTCTTGCCTCTGTGTCTGAATCTGCCATTGCCTGGCTGGCCTGCATGCCCTTTGGAATTGATAATGAGGTTCGAGAGAGAGAGGTATAGCCCTCACTAGGCATGTCACCCCTATTTAGCACCTTTTCCAGGATGGCAGCTACTGTTGTTTTATTATGTCCCTGATCAGCTGTCACTATTCATAAAGTAATCACTGCCATTAACATGTCATGCCTGAAGCCATCTGCCACTGCATGGCACACACTGAGCTGTGGGCTGCAAGCTAAGCAGGTGTCACCTAAGCACGACAGTACCATAGGAAGGCTGGGAGGTCATCATTGTGAAGGAGGATATGTCATGTCAAATAATTCTATTTTTTCATGTGCCATAGTGCAGTGGGCAATGATATTTCTTGCTCACCTGACATAAGTGTAAAAGAAAAAAAATCTTATTTGAGATACTTAACTTTCAATATTGGTAAGTTACAGGGACAAAATGTCATGGAAATTCTTGACTACAGTAGCAATTTGACTGTGAATGGATTATTGCACTAAACTTGGGTCAAACAGAAAATTTTCATGAACAAATTTCTGAGCCATCAAATCTTCATCTGACAAGCATTTATTGAGCACTTACTATGTGACGCTGACATACGGCTGACACAGCCAAAATGTAAAATCCCTACTTAAAAAGAAAATCACCAACTAATATACACAGTGGACATCCACATTCTGCTGAATGCCTCACGCACCCTTGGTCTGTCCTTAATTCTTATCTTGATTTTGGACAGTTTTCAATTTCTTACTACTTTCCATTTTGATTGGATGTCATGTGTGGTATTGGAAAATGAGTTTGCAGTGGAAAAATGTAATGATTTAATTGGTGGTTGAAGAGATTTTCAAGGGAAAATTTGGTTTTACCTTGAGAATCTAATCTCTACGTGGGTATATTATTTGATTGCAAACCAATTAAGGAAAGTTATGTAATCTTGAACTCTACGGAAAGCAAAGATGTTCATATTCTATGCTAGGATTTTCCACTAGTTTTGAAACCAACTTACTTTTGAGAAACTGTAAAGATCTCGAGCTCTCTCCTCTACTCTAAAGATTGGTAGGGCCATCTGTTGTAATCAGAAAGATACAAGCAAGCTTTATGGGCTTCCCTAAGAGCTCAGTTGGTAAAGAATCTGCCTGCAATGCAGGAGACCAGGATTCGATACCTGGGTTGGGAAAATCTCTTGGAGAATGGAAAAGCTACCCACTCCAGTATTCTGGCCTGGAGAATTCCAAGGTTGCCAAGAGGAGGACACGAATGAGTGACTTTCACTTCAAGTTTTGTTTTTGTAGTTTATATTAGGAACAATGGTTTCTATTTTCTTTGTAACATCTATAATTATGGTATATAGTACCTATACTTTTTAAGGGTCCTCCTTTCTCATTGATGATTATGGTATGCACCAATTTTCATTCTTCCCCAATCCCTGATTATGCCCTGAGAACTGAGAATCATGGGTTTAGGTTTCTAGCAGGAAACAGAATATGCTTCATTGTAGATCAGTCACTTTATTGCTTAACTGAAAACAAGGAATGGGGCCACTTTAACTTTAAGGATAAAACCAGGAATCTAAAAGGTATACCTTCATGATATTAGTGAAGTATTAGAATAAAACAAGCATATTTCTTCTAATGATTGATGGCCTTTTCTAAGAAGACTAACTATAAATCTGTGAATACTGGTTATGTTATTATTTGCCAGGAGTAGGCATTCTGATGGAGTGTAGTTCACTGTTTCATATAAAGTTAATAATTTTACTAAAAAGTTAATTATTTGATATTTAGGTTGCGTCAAAATGCTGTAGCTCAAATTGCTTTATCAGCTTGGCTCCTCAAAATATCACATGTGTCTATACTGGGCTCATTAAAAAAAAAACCAAACAAACAAAGACTGGGCTTCCTGAGTCTTGCCTCTAAGGCCCCTACAGTCCATTTATGATTTTTCCACATTTGCTTTTGTTGTTCAGTTGGTAAGTTGTGTTTGACTCTTTATAAAAAAAAAAATTTGTTTATTTTGACTCTGTGGGGTCTTCCTTGCTGTGCGGGCCTTTCTCTTGCTGCAGTGAGTGGGGACTACTCTCTAGTTGCGGTTTCTGGGCTTCTCATTGTTGTGGCTTCTCTTGCTGTGGAGCATGGGCTCCAGGGCACATAGATTTCAGTAGCTACAGTTCCTGGGCTCGGTAATTACGGTTCCTGGTCTCTAGAGCACAGGCTCAATATTTATGGCACATGGGCTTAGCTGTTCCACAGCATGTGGGATCATCTTGGATGATCGAACCCATGTCTCTTGCATTGGCAGGTGGATTGTTTACCACTGAACCACCTAGGAAGTCCTGTGTCCAACTCCTTGTGACCCCATGAACTATACCACATCTTAGTCTTTCCTGTCCTTCACTATTTACTGGCGTTTGCTCAAATTCATGTCTACTGAGTCAGTGGTACCATCCAACTATCTCATCCTTTGTCACCCTTCTCCTCTTGCCCTCAATCTTTCCAAGCATCAAGGTCTTTTCCAATCAGTCAGCTCTTTGCATCAGGTGGCCAAGGTTTTGGAGCTTCAGCTTCCCTGGGTCCTTCCAATGAATATTCAGGGTTGATTTCCTTTAGAATTGGATCTCCTTGCTGTCCAAGGGACTCTCAAGAGTCTTCTCCAGCACCACAATTTGAAGCATTAATTCTTCAGAGCTCAGCTTTCTTCATGTCTAGTTCTCACATCCATACATGACTACTGGAAAAACCATAGCTTTGACTAGATGGACCTTGTCGGCAAAGTGATATCTCTCTTTTTTAGTATGCAATGGCTAGTAGACATTTTGCCACTGAATATTTTGCCACTTCTTTTAAAATAATATTTTTGTTGAAAACTTGGTAAGACATTGTGGACTTAGAATCAGATCAGAGAATATTTTATCATATCTTCCTGCCAAAAGTTTTTAATTCATCCCAGAAGCAGAATAGGGCTTGCCAGAGGTTTGGGGGTTGTGGAGGTAAAATAGATCCCTGGAAAAATGTTCTTTTGAAGCAAGTGTCTATATTCATGTTTTAGCATCAGAATTGTGCTCCCACTGCTGCATAAGCAGGAAGGCAGTGAAGTCAAAGAACATCAGTAGGTTGTGAACCACTGAGCTTGAAGGCCTTCCTTGATAAATGAATATATATATTTTTTCAAAAAGAAGATGTATGTATTTGCATATGTATATATTCATATGTATTTACACATGTAACCATATATATTTACATATGTAACCATACATATGTATTTGTATATATACACATGTATCTGTACAAATATCCATATAGTATATGAATATATACATATATATGAATACATATGCAAATATATGCAACTTCTTTGTAAAGTCTTCAGGATAAAAACTGAAAAGTTTCTAGTCACTTTGCTGTTTGATAGCTATCATGATGAGTCACTATTGCTAGTGTTCAGTCATTGCTGTGTCCAGCTCTTTGCCACCCCATGGACTGCAGCACGCCAGGCTTCCCTGTCCTTCACTGTCTTCTGGAGTTTACTCAAACTCATGTCCATGGAGTCCATGATGCCATCCAACCTCCCTCAGTCTTTCCCAGCATCACTCTTCCAATGGGTCAGCTCGCTGCATCAGGTGGCCAAAGCACTGGAGCAACAATCTATGTCCCATCTTTTGTCCTCTTATGTCCTAAGTGACCAACTTTTGGCTCCTAAGAGCCTTCTATACCCTTCCAATATTTTCTTCTTTTCTTTAATTTAGTCACAGTCTAATTGATAGACTGATAAAACAAATGTGCAAACATAGGAGAAAAAGCCACAGATCTACAAATTATAGGTCCCAGACTCCTAGAAAGTGTTTTCTCATTGAACCCACATTTATTAAGCATATATGTGATGCCAGCCCTGTTCTAGGTACCATATTCAGTGGTAATCAAAAGAAATTATTGAAAAATATATGTATTCTCTCTGATATTGTTGGACTTTCAGAAACTAAATTAATGGACTAGTAACATTCATTCAAACTTTAAAGTAATTTTATATATGATTTTTCTGAGAACTTCTAATGGATTTTTTTAAGATAAAAGGAATAAAATTAGAAACAATAACAGGTATATATTTTTAGAAAAGAGTTCTTCCTGTGGGAAAGCAGGCTGATTTAAATCCCTGGATGATCAAAGTGTTAAAAGTAATTTGCTTTGAATGGAGTCATCTATAAAACACCCATATGAAAAAAACCTGTGAATGTGTAATGGACAAAAAAAATAATAAAACTATTGAAATAATGTATTTTTATGCCAACTCTATCCATTAATTTTTTACAGTTTTCTACTGTGTAACATTATCTTTCATAAAAAATGATAGTTTAAAATGAGATGGGGTTGGTAAAAGAAACAATGGGTAGTTAATGGAAGAAGGATTCCAAAGCTGTACTCTGCTGGATGAGAGAGAAACAAAAACAAAATTCATCTGGGGGTCTCTTAGAGTCAGAGGTTGTGGTTTATAGCCTTTACAGGGTGAGCAATGCTCAGAGCCAAGGATTTTTATATCTTTATTTTCACTATTTGTTTCTTTTCTCTGTAGAAATCAAACACAAGGTATTTGAAATGATGAAACTCCCTTCAATATAATACTCTGTAAGCAGAGTCATGAATCTCACACATTGAGAAAATATTTTTGAAAATTTGCCATGGATTGTTGGATGGTTGTGGAATAAATTCGATATGATGATGTTGCTTGAGGCAGCCTGCTGCAGTAGGAGACACGTGGCTTACCGCTGAGATTGATCTGAGTTCGAATCTGAATTCTGATACACACTTGCAAGTGTGCAAGTTACTTGACCTCCATATGATTAGTTTTCTTCACCTCCGCAGCTGAGATTACTTTTCCAGCAAGTAGGATACGATGGTTACCTTCCACCATTGCTGTCCTTGATTCCAATCATCTTTCTAATGAGGAGAGGACGGCTTATTCATAACTAGGGGTCATAACAGTATTATGGCAAGA